>CAUZXS010001793.1:10000-62500 GCA_963585895.1 Sepioteuthis lessoniana
AGTGGAAAAGTTTTCACTTAAAAATGTTATGTTTAAAGGAGACATGTTCATCTGATTTACGTTCATTTATATCAAAAGATATTATACTTTAAAATTAGCATCTGTAGTTTAAAAATATGTTCTTCGTTCTCAAAAGGCTAAAGAAAAGGACAGAAAACACACACACACACACACACACACACACACACACACATACACACACACACACACATATATATATATGTATATATATATATATATATATATATATATATATATATAAGTTTATTTATTTATTTATCTGAATGTCTGTGTGCGTCAATGTCTTTGAGTTTTTGTGTATTTTTTTTTTCGTTACTTCTTGCAGCTAAGAGAAATACGACATTTAAGCATCTATTGTTTGAAATAAATACGTTTTGGTTTGCCAATATACTAATAAAATATACGCAGAAGAATATTTATGTAAGTGTCTGTCTTTATATATATATATATATATATATATATATGTGTGTGTGTGTGTGTGTGTGTGTGTGTGTATATATATATATATATATATATATATATATATATATATATATATATATATATATTCAAGCTGTAGCAAAAATTACACACACACACACACACACACACACACACACACACACACACACACACACACACGTGTGTATTCTTTCCGTTTCTTATTTTTACAACTTACATATACATATATACGCAAACAAATACATATACACTAAACCAAATGTACTTTCGAGTTCATTTTATTATATTTCTCTAAGACTAAATTGTATCTACAAGACGTTCCTGGTTGTATATATATGCATATAACAGTAATTTTCCTGTCGGTTGCCCAAAATCTAATAGGTCTTTTGTCTGTATTTCCTTTACATGGACTAATTTTTGCATTGCTGGACAAATAAATTCATTTAGACTCTATCCCTTCCATAATAAATCGTATTCAATATTTTATATTATTTTCCTACACGGCAACCATTTATTCACGTTAATAACAACGACAGATGTTTTCTGTATCATTTCTTTTGGTTTCTCATATTTTCACTGAGAATCTTTTGCCGACGAAAATCTGTGTTTAGATGAGAGGAGAAATTACTTCAAAAATTGTAGAGTTGTACTTACCATTGTCAGATCATTTGAAAACTTGTACGCCGAATATCAACTTTACCACTTGAACATTATTACGAGTCTAACCAGTGTTATCTAATCAGAATACAGGGAATCTATGAGACATAGTAAATATGTCTTATTCTGTCACTCGATAATCTTCCAATAGGGAACCTGAATCGAAACTCTCAAATACATAGATTCTTATTATTCCCAAAATTTTGCTTCTCCTGTTTCATAAAGCCTAAATTGTTGTTTAATTTGTAACTACACCACAAATATGTTTGGTTGGTTGGTTGGTTGGGCTTTATGGCATATCACCCTTTTTAGGTTATTTAACACCAAATCCCTTTCTATACAAATAGTCAGTTCTACTTCAAACAATTCTGTTTAGTATGAGTTCACATTTTAATTCTCAAAAACCTTTTCTATTTCAAGTTATTCAGTTTATTCAAACAGTTCTAATTCGGCTAATTTAGTTTGCTATGAGGGCAGATTCTATTTACACAGTTAAATGTCAAAAAAGTTCTAAATTAAACAATTCAGTTTGGTGAAAGTACAATTTCAATGTCAAAAACAGTTTCTTTTCAAACAATTCAGTTTAGCATGAATACACAGTATAAATGTAGGCACACAGTCTAATTGTCAACAACATTTCTATTTCAAGCTATTTAGTTTAGTCAAAATGTTCTAATTCAAACAATTCAGTTAAGGATAAGTATATAGTTAGTACTACTTGACCCATAGATCGGAACATATCAGGTGCTCCCACTCCGGGACAAATATGGAGTACTCAATGAAAATTGAAATAAAAGACACATGCCTGCTAACAGACTAATACACGATGCTCTTTTCTACACCTATTTGCTTAGTCTTATGTTTCTTTGTTTAATGACATATCAACCCTAGGGGGTCATTTAATATCAAAGTTATGCTTGAAGAAATAATTAGTTTTATTTAATCGATAGCCAGGAGGGATAAGGGAGTTTTATCTTTCCTAGGGTTACTAGTCTGAAAAGAACCTTGATAGTATAACTGGAGTTCGAATTCCTTTACTACGATGTCGCAGTCCTGTACATTACCCACTAATTCCCGGAGACTTCTCCGTTAGTTTGCTACACAGGCATTAATTTGCTTCAAATACAGGCTGTTACGAAGAGTACTTCCATATTATTTCTGGATAAGCTCATATCCGCTTAACTTTAGTGATGTACCTGTGTATCATACCTAAAGCTACATCTTTTTGGAGGGAAGTCTTACCTCTCTTCAGGAGAATACAATGGGGGTTGTCTAAGACAAAACGACTGGGCACACATTAAACTGAGTATATTCCTTTTCGGTTAGTAAGGATTGACAAAAATATCTGTTATTTGACAACTGGAATTATATGATGTTACTGTAATCGAGATGGACGTTGGAAAAATGCATGGTCCCCGAAAAGATCTATTTTGTATTCCTCCACGCTAACCGTTGTCTATTTTCAAATCCAGCGGCAAAAATCTCGAATCTTACCCATGGGCAAAGGATTACTCTCATTCTCAGGCTGGAAGCTTCTCTCACTCTCTTCATTCTAGGATGCGACCGACTTTTATATCCATCGCTGGGCAGCAACATTTTTTTAGAATATTCTTTACAATTTCACAATATTCGAAAAATAGAACGTGCTTACTCATCTCCAGTTTCTTTATACTCTTTCCTGTGGGTAACTTCATGCTTATTTAAGGTGAAGGACTCGTTTTGTGTAACCGTCAAAACTGGCACCGACATGACTTGACCATGATACATTACATTGGTCATTTCTCTGCTGTGTGTGAAGTAAAAAAACAAAGGGATTCTATTCGAACACTACCAGAACTCACCAGAGCCCACAAAAAAATTGCTAATAAAAAATGTTTCTTTTAAAACAAAATCTCTCCAGAATATAGCGTAACAGTAATAAGCGTAAGTTCCTTAAGCTTCTAGAGACAAGTATCTGGGGGTTGCAGGTTCAATCCTGTCTACAGGCGCGTAAACAATACAAGAATGCTTAGCCCTTATGGTTGACGAAATCAGAACAAGCGACCCCCGTGAATTAAATAAAGGACTTGGAAAATCTTTGTAGGCTCCCAAGATCGACAAACACCTGAAGAAGAGTGGAAGACATATCTACGTAAGTTTCTGAATATAATAGTAATGATGAAGAGAATGGTCAGAAAGCCCTGAATGATATAATTCCTAAAGCTTCATCTCAGAAATTCAGACAACTATATATATATATATATATATATATATTCTTAAACAAGAATCCATCATAATTCCCCATTACTCTACAGTAAATTTTCTTTTATGCTGCTTTCGTAAGGATCGTTGACAATTTTCTAATCTTTGTTGTGCCAGTTAAATATATTTGAAGTAGTTTAATACGAACTTATTGGATCACGTCTACTGGCCTTTTTGTGCGATGCATTTTTGGTTCACCTTATCTCTTATCTCCTTCATGCATTCATTTATGTGTCTAAGTTGTTCATTACGTCCTATGAACTAATTTTACAAGATTGATCTATCTGAAAATACATAATCAAGATATAATTAAGAAAGAAAATCAATGGACCTAGAAAAAATAACCTGATGACACCAGCTACGAGAAGAGAGAGCAACGTGTCTCCGTTCTATCTGATCTATCTTAATGTTACATAGTCGAGCCAAACAATTCCATTGAATTTTCCACCGTTAATCTCAAATAAACTTCTATTCACCAACAGGCACATCATATGGTTTTAGTTAACAACCAAACTTTACCAATCAACTTTGATTGTTTTGTCTCAACATAGTTAACTCGTTTATTGCGATCAGTCTCATGGTTACCTTCGTAGAAAATGGCCTTTGCCGGCTAAGTTCAAATACTGAACAAGATCTTTTGGTGTTTCACTTCTTGCAGAGCTCTTTGGCTGACATACATGAAACTTCTCCATGGGTAGATCATCATCATCATGTCGTGCCGCTAGCACGGATATCCCTGACCCTCTCTCGCCACTTTTCCCTATCGTTCATCGCCTCTGGCAGGTCCTCAGGGCTATATCCCGTATCCTCATATAGCTGTTGTATGTATGTTTTAGTTGGTTGTCCTGCTTTTGCTTGGCCATATGCGGGGGTCCATAGGAGTACATCGCTTATGAGCTCGTCTCCGCTTCCCCAGCAGTGTCTTGCGTGTCTGTTTCGTCTAACTTGGATAGTTTTCGTGATGGGAGGCAGGTGGCCGTATAGTTGGTGCTTTGTGGGGTGTTGCCGCCAGGACTTATTCAATATTGCTCACAATATTCTTGTGTAATTGCCGTCTAACTTCTTCTCCAGCCGTTTTGTTAGCGTCCAAGTGGTGCATCCATACAGCAGTATCGACACGACCGCTTCCAAGAAGAAACTGCGTTTCATTTTATCGGTCAGGTTTGATTTATGGGTAGATAATAAGCAAACTGGACTCAATTGTTTAGGTTTTTTGGTTTGGTTTGGTTTGGTTGGGTTGGGTTGGGTTGGGTTTTATGGCATCTCAACCGTTGTAAGATATTTATTTCATTCCAAATCATCTTTATTCATGTGTGATTTTTAAATGCATAGTTTATGGATAACATTCTAAGATGAGCCAACACTCGTTTATTTAGAGACAGTTGAGTGGTCAAGTTTGTTTTTGTTTGGTTTTCCAACATATGGTCAATTGTAGGTCATTTAAAGCCAACTCCTTTATATATATATTTCAAATATTTGATTTCTAAACATATTTTGCAGTCTGTTTCATTTAATTTCAGACGATTCAGTTTAGCATAAGTACCGTCTTTTATGCACACACAGTTAATCACTGGTTTAAATATAGTTTTTTGTTTACAATCAGTTAAACGTAAAACAGTTCTATTTCAAATAATTCAGTTCAACTTGAGTACACGGTTTTTGTTTATTCAAAGTTAAACGATAAAAAAAGTTCCATTTCAAATAATTCAGTTTAGCATGTGAACAAAGTTACATGGTTCTAAATATTGCTATGTATCCCTAGCAATTCAATTAAACATCAGTCATTTGTTTACCCTCACTTAAATGATCAAACAGTTCTATTTTAAACACTTCAATTTAGCATGAGTACAGAGTTTTGTGTTCACACCCAGTTAAACGTAAAAACAGTTAATTTCAAACAATAAAGTTCACCGTAATTACTGTTTAGTTCTATTTAATGCCTTTGGGGTCACCTTCGACTAAGTCCGCTAACTTTACTCAAGTATTAATAATCAACAGTAATAATTCTCTTCAGCATTACTCATTCATTTAGACACATTTCAATGGTTCCATGTATTGCTATATATCTCTAATATTTCAATTAAACATCGGCCATTTTTTACGCACAGTTAAATAGTCAAATAATTCTAATTCTCACAGTTCCATCTAATAAACGTCATTTGTTTGCATACAGTTAAAATGTCAAAAAAGTTCTGTTTAAACCATAGATAAGACCCTATCAGATTCTACCACTCCGGATCAGAGATGACTAGTGAGCGATAGTCATGAAAGTGTTTTCCATAATCCCTTAAGCTCCAGCGTTGGAAGCTCGTCATCAGATTGTTTAATGTCATATCCAGGCCTGCAGAGAGGCAGTCGGTGTATTCTACAGCGCTAGCAAACTGGGCTGCTGAGGGAAGGGAAACAGTTAATTCAAAACAAGTTGTTTCAGGATCGTTTCTTGGTAATGTAAAACTCGATACAACCTTTTATATGCAACTGTGAGACGAGATGGACAACGACAATAACTAAATTGACTAATTTTCCTGTGATATGCTCGGATGAGAAATTGGTCATCATAACACCTACAACTACTTTCTATCTCTTCTCTTTTTCACTCTATTTCTCTCCATTATGTCTCTCTCTCTCTCTCTCTCTCTATATATATATATATATATATATATATATATATGTACAAACTAAAAGATAGATATAAATAAATATATATGTCACAACATTTATATTTCTTTTTTTTCTCTTCATCTTTCCCTCTCTCTCACTCTACCTCTCTGTTACTTCATCTCTCTTTCTTTCTCTCTCTCTTTCTATTTCTCTCTCTGTCTCTCTCTATCATCTTTTTTCACTCTCTCACTATATATTTATTTCTTTCAATGGATTTCTGTCTCTCTGTCTCTGTCCCCGTCTATCTCTCTCTCTTATCTTTCTCCTTTTGTCACTTTTCCACGCTTTCCCTCACCCTCCCCTTCTCTGTCACTCTATCTCTCTTTCTTCATTTCTGTCTGTCTCTTTCTACTTTCATCTACGGATTGAACCAAAGAACCTCTCGTTATGCAGTAGTTGACAGTTTCTGAGAGCTTTAGAAATAATCTCGATATAAACTGAGCACACAAATGAAGTGGACTTAAAATGTCGTGTATATCCTAATATGAGTCGATTTTTAACGCCACATTACAGTAAAAAATTGTGTCGATCTGTATTTGAATAATATGTATTTACCCAACTGCTCTGCACAAACAGCATTCAACACTTTCGGTCAATTTTTCAGCAAATTGACAATTTTAAATTCAGAGTTACCTTCCCCTAGATTGGTAGCCATGCAAAGTTGAAAGACTCCACTCTACCCAAAATTTTGCTTATAGCTGGAGGTAGAATGGTTATAAAATCTTTAAACCACGAATAATGTACATGAATAATAAGAATTGAAAACTTATCGAAAGAAAGACGCGGCACAGACTTTCATCCTCACTATACATTTTCTTAGGAAATAAAAATATAAGCAAATTGAAATAGAGAAAAACAATGCCAGTGTACATAAAAACATAACCAAATTGTATTCCACATATACCTGTCTATAGATTATAGTTGGAAAATATAATGTTTAAGAGCGTATAAAATAATTTTGTAAGGATGAAAATTCAAACACAATGAGATTAAAAAAGAGTAACGCTCAGCTTTAAAATTGAATAGTTTTGTGCAGAACTTTGTATATATATATATATATGTGTGTGTGTGTGTGTGTGTGTGTGTGTGTACACTATTAAATTTCTTTTCAAAACTATACAGGGGTTCTAAAAGTCACTTGAGCTAAATAAAAGTAGTGTAGACCTTAACATTCTTCCACAAATCGCATAGCTGATTTTATATACAGATACTTAAACCAGAAGTGACTATTTGGTCTGACGATCACAAAGCTGAAACTAGCAGTCACAGAAAATAAACGTACAAAATAAAATTGAAGTGTTCAAATGGTATTCATCAAAGAGCTATAAAAAGTACAAAAACATGTTTACTCCTTTTCTTATTCCTCCAACTAAAGTTTCATGTGTCAAGGTGAAGGTAATATACAAGATCGACACTTATATGAGCTTGGCCCTACCCTAATCCGGAAGTCTAAAAACGTGAGTCATAACGGATGGGAGATTAAACGACGTGTAGGGGAATGCTTACATCGGGAATTAAAGAAACTGTAAAGCGTATGACTGAAAACCTAATGAAATGTAGCAAAGCTTGCAGAAAGAATACTAAACATATGTGGCTATTAAATTTTCCCCTTTCCGTCCAGATTTAAAAAAGGAGCGATTTACCTGAATTTTTATTTCAGATATGTTTATTCGTGAAATTAGCATCCCTCACTAATTAAAGTACAGAAAAATATCACCATCGTCTGCATCAAAGTGTACTGATAGCACAGGCTCCTTTGAATCTCTCTCTCTCTCTCTCTCTCTCTCTCTCTCTCTCTCTCTCTCTATCCGTACGTATAAGTCATCTATATTAGTAAGTTCTCTTGACGGTATGCCGTATCCACACAGAACTGAAAAATGCAAGTTTTTGCTCCTCAGTGAATCCTCTTTTGTCCATAGGTAGGAATCAATGGAAAAATGTCACTTATGAATTCGTCCATGCTTCAGCGGTGGCTGGTATTTCTTGTTCGTCCGACTTGGTTTGTGAAGTAGTTGACAAATAGTCTCACAGTTGCTGTTTTGTAGAATGCTAAATCCTCGATTTCTTCCAAACTGCACATTGTATTTTTGTTTAATACCCATCTCGGTTTTTCTCCCAGCGTTTCGTCAGAGTTGAAATGGTGCAAACATACAGTAGTACTGATATGGCTTCAGATTGAAAGGATTTCCGTTTCATCTTCTTGGAGATATCATATTTTCATATAGTTGACAACCTTTGAAGAGCAGTCCATGCTGTACAAATGCAGATATTTATATCGTTTTCAGCAGATGAGATTTTGCTAATCATATACATTAATTAGTCGACAAATTTTAGAATCGGCCTATTTTAAGATCGGTTTAATTTGGTTTGGCTTGGTTTGATTTTATTGCATATCAACCATTGAGGGTTATTTAATGCTAAATCCAATCTTTACATATATATTAGGTATATATGATTTGTAAACATATGTCAACAAAGTTAAATAGTTCTAATTATTGCTGTGTATCACTAACAATTCAATTAAACATAAGTTATTTGTTTAAATTACAGATAAATAGTCGAACAGTTATATTTCTAACAATGTGATTTAACGTATGTCCTTTGTTTGCACACTGCTTAAGTATCAAACAGTTCTATTTGACCCAAAGATTGGACCCTATCAGGAGCTACAAATTTGGGCCGGTGTGGACCTGGGAACGATGATAATTAAAGGGTACTCTGTGTTCCCTAAAAATCCAGGTTTACTGCAGCCTCACAATCAGAATGTTTAATGTCATATCCCAACCACCCCTCGTTGGTGGTGGTTGGGGTCTTACACCTCCGCAGAGATGCAGTCAGGGTATTCTGTTACCCCATTTGACTGGGCTGACCATTTTAAGGGGATTGATTATAAAACATTTGTCTCGTTTCATGAAGAGACCAGTACCCTTTGCTGCTTGCTCCAAACTAAGCAGCAGAAATGTCATCAGTTGGTCTATTTGCAAGAAGCGCGTAATCATATCTGAATTCCTCATTGCTAATACTTTCTACGAGATATCGTCTGCTTCTTGCCTTATTTTACAATGAAACCATTTTTTCAGTAGAACTGTTGACGTTTGTAGAACATATTCTAGACAGGTTACGGATATAGATTTTGCCAATATATCTCGTTTCAAGTCTCCGGCAACCATGTCAAAGGAATCAGTATCATGATCAGGTGAACGAACTATAGCCTTCTTGTTTTTGTAAATTATTATTATAGCAGTAAAAATCTAAAGAGAATTGAAGAAAAACTTTTCTAGTCTTAGAATTGGGTTACTTTAAGTTTCTTTGTTTAGTGGCATATCAACCTTCTTGGGTTATTAAATGCCAAAGCTATCCTTGTAGAAGAATAGCAGTGTTGCTATTTAACCCATAGCAAGGGTATTAATCCAAAAGTGAACGTTAGACTTGGGATATGCTTCTATATATTGTAGATGGTATACAGTAAATTGATGACCGGTACACCGAACAGAAACTACTAAAATCTTTTAAAGTGGTTGCTAAGGGTATCTGTCATGACAGGAGATAGAAGTTGCAGGTATGTATGCAATGGAAAATTCCCAGTAAGCTCTTAACGGATATAACCGATTATTTTCACCAAAATCTTCCTCGTGTATGGGATTATGTGAAGAACCTTCGTTCAAAAAACGTTTTCCATGCAAAAATAAGATATCTGGGTTCTGGCATTCCTTCTTGATATTTTGAGTGATATAGGAAAATATTTGTCCGCAATGTGCGTTAAACGAGTTTTTTCTTCGTTTCTTTTCTTTCTTTTCCGCTTCCTCATTCAACATGTAAATGGTAATTTAATGTGTGTAATTTATTTGCTAAATTTACACAACTGCTACCCGCACCCAGCCAGGACGGAACATGAAGTCAATTCTTTCGTCCAGTATTGCTGGTGTGAACTCAGAGTTTTTTTTTCTCTTTCTTAACTAATTGCATTGCCAAGACTAAGAATCCAATATGCCCAACGAATCTTCATATCAGGAGGAAGAAAATATGGATTTATGTCTTACTCAACGGCATCTGCATGAAGTAAAATGCAAACAACATTCTCAATGGTTAGAATACGATTCACCAATTCCTTTTTTTACGACGATAATCTATATGCTATTTGTTGCTTCATAGACTTAAGTGTGTTATCATTGAAATAGCTTTAAATTTTATCGCTAGTGAAACACTGTTAGTGTATGTCTACATCATATTCGAAGAAGTGCCAACGTTAGTTTTTCTTTGATTAAATAGCACAACATTTGAGTACCCTTGTCAATCAACGCTATTTCTCTAGCTGATAGCAGCTATAGAGGAGCATAATATCAGCATCTTTTACCTATAAGAACAAAGATACCAACATAGCAAACTAAAACTAAAGTACCATGATAACTGAAATGGATGGACCTTTGTCACGGTATCTACGCGGAAAACTCTGTCAATCCTTTCTTTGGAGGCGTAAAAATGCTTCTCGACCCTTGTACTGCCAAATCACCGAATAGTATATTATAGAATACACATTTTTTAGCCTTAAAATAATCAACTCAAAAAACTTACATAATAACATTCTAGAAATTTTGGATCAAAATCGCATTAGCATTGAAGTTACTTTTTTATATTTTTCAACCAATCAGCGAAAAACATAGAATAAGAACATTCTAGAAAATCCGGATCAGAAACAAATTAACAGAACATTTTTAGGCTTTAAAACAAACAAGTAAATATACGAATCTGATTGGTCAAGAAATGTTTACACGCTTGAATTTTAGGACCCGCAATAAAACTATTTTTGATCTGCTACGAATATATAAATAAGGAAGAATTTAATCAACCAGGTAATTCGGTCATTCAATTCATTTGTTCCACTGCCGAAATTTCATTCCGTCGACTACTAAAAAGACTTTTCACCTCGAGGTCATGAACAGACAGCAGAGAGCCACGCATTAAGACTCAAAGGAAAAGGCAAGCGACTTTCTTTTATCATTGCGATACGTTGTCGCCAAAATCTTAAGAAAACACACGTGTGGACTTAATGAAAGCAAAAACCCTACTTAGAGTCCATCATTCATATACAATCAGACATACCCATGTATGTAAGTAAAAACAAAATTTGCATCCGCCTTACTTTGGCCAACTATGGACTCATTTATTTGATAAACTTTTACAAACATGTAAACACACACACACGAGCTAACAACCCTATTTTCATTTAACTGCCGATAACTGTATTTCTACAAAGGCCTTTCATACATTATGTTTCTCATCAATTTTATTCCTCTTTTTTATGAATATTAAATTGTTTGTTTGTTAATGTTCGTTGTTGTCATATTCCATTTGTTTTACGTGCTTCTGTAATTTGTGTTGTATTTGCGGTGGAACTAATCGTGAAAGTAATACCCGTAAAATACGGACAAGAACTCACGTTCACTCGCTACATGTTGGAGAGTAACATATCCACTAAACTATTACATGTATTTACTACAATATAAAGAATCCAACAGTTTCTATGCAAAAATAAGATATCTGGGTCTTGGCTTCCTTCTTGATATTCTTTAGCGATATAGAAAAATATGTGTCCGCAATGTGCATTAAACGAGGTTTTTTATCGTTTCTTTTCTTTCTTTTCCCCTTCTTCATTAGACATTTGAGTACCCTTGTCAACCCTCGCTATTTCTCTAGCTGATAGGTACTATCACAGAGCATAATATTGGCATCCTTAACGTATAAAAACACAAATACTACCTTAGCGAACTAAAACTAAAATACCATGTTAACTGGAATTGATGCCATATAGTAAGTATTCACACTAAAAATGACAAGAAACACTTAGATATATGACATAATAGATGTCACGGCATCTGCGCAGAAAATTTCGTCAATTCTATGTTTGGAGTCGTAAAAATGCTTGTTAATCCTTGTACTGCCAAATCAGAGAATTGTGTATTGAGAATCCAACTGAGAATGATTCATGCTACTTTTAAAGTTAAACACAGCACAACAATCATCTGTTGTAACAGTACTAACCATGTCAGTGATGAAATGGACATCATCACCTTCTACGATAAGACATCTTACCTTTTCCGAGACATTTCTAAATACAACGTTTTAATCATCGGTTGAGACATAAATACTCAGATAGGCAAAGACAGAAATTAGAAAACCTGCTGACAAAACTCGCAAAAAATGGTAAATAACTAGTAGACTTTTCACTTGAGAGCAGCATACCGAAAATCTAGATCAAATAAATTGGGAGGGAATACTATGAACCAAAACTAAGACAAATTAGTCTCAAGCGCAGCGAGATTATCTATTTATAAAGAAACAATGTATAAATAGCTATTTCAATTTTGAGTCATACTCCTCATTTGAAAGAGTATTTTTGGATCACATAATTTTCACAGTAAACTTCCGAAATAAGAAGCAGACTGCTTAAGCTTCATGATATAGCTCGTCCTAACTTACCAATATATGTAAGATATGAGATTACCAATAGATATAAGCAATCAATTTTGTGGTAACTGTAAGAAACAACCATTATTATCTTCAGGAGATATCTGAAATGCAAATTACGAATAACTAATAGAAAAACTTTGTTACCACCCACAAGGAAGCAGCAGTCGAGTGCATACCAACTAAACCTAGAGCCAAATGGAACCTTCCATTGGAGTCAATGGAAAAAGAACAATTTACGAAAAAAATATCATGAAAAAAGTATCCTTATTTAATAAAAGGAACCCAACAAATACCGAATCGCAAAAACTTAAGAAAGTCCAGAGTGAACTAACGTGTACCAAACAGAACAACTAGAATACAATGAAGGCCAAATTAATAATTCGGTCGGATATAAATATGATTAGCAAGGCAGAAAGTAAATGAAGTGTGAGAAGAAAATGAATATTGAGTGCAAAACTAGTTGCTGCCAGCAAAAAAGAAAGACTTCAGGAGTAGAAAGAGTATTTCAAGCATCTTTTGACACCCA
Source organism: Sepioteuthis lessoniana (assembly GCA_963585895.1). Classification (NCBI taxonomy): domain Eukaryota; kingdom Metazoa; phylum Mollusca; class Cephalopoda; order Myopsida; family Loliginidae; genus Sepioteuthis; species Sepioteuthis lessoniana. Next base: position 23,016 of record CAUZXS010001793.1, read on the forward strand.
TCTACAATCACTGATGATTCAATCGAAAATTATCAATAACCATGGAGACATTAAAGTACTGAAAAGAAATTAAAAAAGACAACCTGAAAAGCTACTGACTGCTACGAAATACCACACGAGGTATAGAAGGCAAGAAAATCTGATGATATGCTACTTCAACTATGCGACTCTACTTTGTGCATAACTGATTACAAATTTGAACAAAAGGTTACAATCGCGTCTTCCCCAAAGAAAAGCGGTCTCAGAATCCAAAAGAGTAATAGAGGCATACATTTTACTGTTAAAGCTGCAAAGATTTATACTACCATATTTCTCAATCATAACAAATCTGAAATCAAGAGAATTCTTAGAGCGGCTTTCAGAGGAATCGATCCATAACCTTGATATTCTGAAAAGCTGTCGAAGCACCGAGGATATACGTGCAAAAAATCATAAGGCAGCACTACTGATCATAGATTTTCCCAAGGCATTCAAATCCATAGATATATAAAATAAAAAACAAATACCACTACTATATGGCATCCCCAAAGAAAATTATACAGCTAAAATGATGCTTTACGAAAATACAGAAATAACGGTTCGTTCACCTGATTACAATATCAATCTCTTCGACAATGTCGCAGAAGTCTTACAAATAGACACATTACCTCTGTATTTGCTATTTGTTAATAATTTGCCTTGACTGCATTCTTAGAAAGTCGATAGATCTAATAAAAGAAGAGGTATTCACAGTAAAAATGGCAAGAAACACTGAGATATACGACAGAAAGTATAACAGTTGCAGACAACGTAGATTATTTAGCGCTTCTCTCAAATACACTAGTTCAAGCCGAATTCCTACTAAATAGCGGGAGGCATTAACCTCTACGTGAAAGCTAATAAAAGAGAGTTCATGTGTTTCAACAAAGAGTCATTTCCCCTCTAAGGGCAAGCTTCACAAGATTGTAGAACATTTCGTATACATCGACAGCAGCATCACATCTGCAGAATGGATGTAAACATATGCATAGTGGTGGCATGTACTGCTATTAACAGTTTGTAGATCATATTGAAAGCTGAATTCATTGATAAAGGCTTTGACAATATGCGCCCGTGGTGCAATGGTTATCGTCGCAGGATATGGATACGGCGACACGAGTTCAAATCCTCGACCAAACTGATTGCATTTCACATAGCACTAATGCTCTTGGGAAAGGTATGAATCCAATTATTCTCCCTCCAGCTATGGGTAAATAGTAGAACAGACTAGGTTCTTCCGCCTTGGTTAGGCAACTAGTTTAGGAGAAGGAAAACTCTTAATTCAAACCTGTTAAACTCTGCTTAAAGATTGACCTTGTGTCATATCCTGCCCGAGCGGAGGGGTTGGGAAAATAGGATAAAGACTTTGACAATATTACTGTATGGCTGCACCACCTGTACGCTAACGAAAAACATGAAAATAAAACTAAATAGGAAATACACAAGAATGCTAGGTGATGGTTTAAGCAAATTCTAAAACGAGTAGTGGTACTGCTACCTACCACGCATCTCTTAAGCCATCTAGTCAGAGAATAAAAAATACAGGTCACTGCTGAAAAAGTAAGTACGTGCTAATAAGCGACATTCTTTTATGGAATCTTATACACGACTGCAGCAGTGATGACAAACCAAACAAGGACTTACATCAGCTCTCTGGGACCACTGGATTAAATTTAGAATACCAACCAGGAACGTTGGATGATAGGAATTATGGCTAGAGGAAAATCAGGAAATCCGTGATGTCAGCCTTACTTTATGATAATGACAGCACCATCATTTGACCAAGTTGTAATGAAAACACCTTAATTTGTTCTAGTTGATAAGAAGTGGTTATCTATTTCCGTAAACTGGGATGAAAAATAATGGGGAAAAGCTGCTGAAGGAAGAAATAAATTTTCTTTATCCGGTGAAAAGAATGTGACACCCAAAGTGTTGGCTTCAAAGATTACGAATGCCACAGTGACGGCTAAAGCCGAGAGGTAAGCAACATATATATATATATATATATATATATGTGTGTGTGTGTGTGTGTTTGTGTTGTATATTGACCTTCGACCCGGCCAAACATGCCATTCCAAAGTGTGTCACTTCCTTCCGGGAAGTGACACATTCCGATGGCAGTTATGGGAAGAAATCGCGTAGGCGGGCTTGGCTGACAATATGGGACAAGGTAAAATTCCATGGTACAGTCATAGACTGATGCACCGGAAGAGAGTGACCTGTAAACTGCGTGACAGTAATTTCCGTTTGATGACGAACAAACGTACCATTTCAAAGATATTGAGTGGGCGTTTGGACTATTATATAACTCGGTGAGACAGGAAGTCAGTTAGTTTGAAGATCGAAGAGTTGGAGAAATATGCGGTAGTGAAAGCCCGCATCCAGCAGAGTGGGCCTCCGGGCCTCCGGTTGAGCAGCCCTGGAGAACGAGAAAGACACAACGCTGATGGCCATAAGAGTGGGGGTCAATATATTGCAGTTCTGTTCGGTCTCCAACTCCCTCTCACGCGCAACCCTTCAATTAAAGTGAGAGGTATATTTTTCTAAGACCTGTGTCCCTCGTCTTCATTGTGTCGTTGTGTTCTGCATGCATCTGCATATCAGTATACAACATATGTGTGTGTGTGTAAAAAGTCTGATAATGTCGCACGAAAGTCGATAAGGATAATTTGCGTACACTTCATTTTCAGGTGAGTTCTACGACGCATTTATTGGAGAATAGAAAATGAATTTCACTGCTTAGTAGCTCCCAAAGATGGTATGTACCAAAGCATATTTATCCCGACGCAGTAGAAAGCAGGACCGCTTTAAAATGACGGTTGCTTGCCGAGGTTTCCGTTTCTTCATCTTTATTTGCTTTGGGTACAAGTCGCTTTTTTAAGGTTATGAAGTTAGTATATGATAATGTATTCGTTTTCACCAACTCTGATAGTTAGCCGTTTTACTCATCATTTAAGTACTATAACTGTGTTTGATGACTGTATTTGGTTATCACACAGCCTTGTCCTAGGAAAAGGAATAATGACAGAATCAATTTTTTACTAATGCCGGATATAAATAATTTAATAATGATGTGACCTCAAGTGAATTTCGGCCATATAAGGATTTACTTGGCTAAAAGCTTGACTTCCTTTGGTTATAGCATATCAGTCATTGCGGTTTACATGATGCCAAATCCTGTTTATATATATATATATATATATATATATATATATATATATATATATATATATATTGCTATGTTACGTGAACGGTAGGGTGTATCAGAGACTGATATATCTTGGATAGGGTCTTCTTGGTGGGGTGAGTATGATGCTGGAAAACCCGAAACTCCCCAAGGCACCAAGCAAAACATCACTGACGACACACTCCGGCGCTAAATGTATTAAGACGTATATTTAAAGTATATACATATATGTATGCATATGTAATAATCGGCCTTAATTTTTGCATACAGTCAAATGGTTTCAAGTACTGCTATCACCAGTTCTGTTTGCACACAACTTTTTTGTTTCAAGTAATGCTACCTTACAGTAATAATTCTATTTGATAAAAGTTTATTTGCCAACAGATAAATCATCTGTTTGCACCCAGTTAAATAGCTTCAAGTGCTGTAGTCTTACACAAATAACTCTATTTGATATTAGTTAGGTTTAATGGCATATCAACCTTTGTTGGTAATTTAATGTCGAAGCTATTCTCCTAGAGGGACAGTAGTGGCACTATTTAACCGATAGCTGGGAGGATAAGGGGGTTCATACGTTTCCCAAGGGTATTTGTCCGAAAGTGAACGTAATAGCGCGACTGGAGTACGAACTCGCGTATTATGATTCCGCAGTCCATCGCTTTAACCATTACACCACGAGGATACCCCCCTGTTGATATTAGTTTTAGATTGATCATTTATTACTAGTTTTAATATAATCATTAAGTTTAGATTAACTATTTGTCCTCATCTAATATGAATAAGTCTATTTAGTATTAACAAATTACGTAAACACACTTTAATGTTTCATGGAAACACAAATAATTTTATTAAATATGCTCGCTCATAATTTCAACAATTGCTATTTAACACTAATTATTCTCTTCAACATTACTTGTTTTGTTAGCTCACAGTTCACTAGTTTCAAGTATTGTTATGTAACATTAACAAAGAATTTAATGTTATTTATGAATCTCTATACACTTAAATGGTTCAATAGTTTTATTTAACTCATTGATGGGACCTTAACAAGTACTATCACTCCGGGTCAACATGGAACACGAAGTATTGGATATGAAGAGTTACTCTTTATTACCCCAAACTCCAAGACTGAAGTGTCCTTATAAGAGGGTTTAGAGCTATATATAGAAAATTTTTAGGGTAGTTCTTAACTACCTGCGGAGATGCAGTCAGTTTAATTTACTGTTCCCGCTGAATGAGCTCTTGGCTAAAGGTATTGCAACTCTATGCTGATGATAAAGGTTACACCATTCTGAATGCCCTGTAATGGTGTTATTGGTTTTATTCATTTTCGCAATATAGACATTACTTTGTTTTCCATATGTCAATACCTTAATAAGACAGAAGTAAAGACAAGGACAATGAATATGTCTGTAGGAAACGAAGATAAAACATTTCCTGTCCTCAATACACATAAGTTGTAAACAATAATATATCACAGCAGAAGGAGTAGAAAATATACCTTTATGCAGTCAAGTAGAATTTTGAAGGTGGGAAAAGAAAAAGATCTTCTCGCTACTTCTCTCTGAGGACCAAAAGAAATTCATGAATATATTTTTTGTTCCTAAGAACGCACCAGAGATTATTGCTTTTACTAATTGAAAACTCAGCAGCAACTAGTTTTGACAATACCGAAGGGGCTGTTATGGGAATGTAATAGGTCCTTTGCGAAATGCGTAAACTTTACGTCTCAGATAGATAATTGTATTTACTTTCAACATAGTGGAAAAAGAATAGCAGATTTATGTATTAATGTCCAGTCCTTCAGCCCTTTCGTTTTTAAACTTCAGGCTGGAGCCATTAATGGCATTAGGAAAAAGTGACCCATTAGATTTTTTAATCTCTATTTTGATGAAGAACTGTTCAATCTTATTTGTAAAGAAGCCAACAAATCTACCATTCAATTTTTTCTCTCTCATTAAAAATCCATCAAGGAATCCTAGACGAGATATCACCAGGCTGTTATATTCAGTATGATTTTTCGTCGTTAAATTCATGCGTGTATTGCATACTTGAAATAAAATAATACTTTAAAATTGAAACATTTGGAAAAAATCTTTAAAATCGCCACAGGGGTTTAACAAATGGCGTATTGTTGTCTCTTGACAAAACGTGAAGGGAAACGGTTTCAATTGTGTTCATTATCACATGCTTGCTTGTTCAACAAGACTAACGATATGAAGGTGAAAATATGTTAAGAAATAGAAAAGGAAAGAACTTATAATCCCGAGATATTTTTAATAACTTGCTGAAGTACTCGTCTCCACGGGGTAAGATATTAAGATTAATGAGGGTTACATTAGTTGGTAATACGAACAGTACAGCACATGCATGTGCGAAATCAGGCGAGCCAAGAGTGAAGAGGACAAGATAGTAATAATATATTCCCTGATATGGATTTCAGTTTTCTAAACAATGACCGTTTTACAATCTATTTTACCAGTTTAAATGTTTTATTGAAAGAGTATTAACAGCATTTGCAATTGTAAATGAGTAATCTTCATATTCAAAAATATTTACGAATTTTATCGTGACATCATCTTTGGAAGGATGCGCGCTTAGCAATAAGGTTATCGACGTTGGAAATGGATTTGATGAAGCTAGTAAAAATCCTAGACGTGGCTGTTTGAGTCTCACTTCGCGCTAATACTCTTTGGGAAATGAATGAATCCTTCTCTTCTACCCCGAAATACTGGCAAATCATTGAACAGACTGGGTTAATTAGTTTTGGCAAGATAAGAGGTCTAATTGAAAAAAGAACTAACTTTGAATTAAAAAAAAGTTGGACTCCGCTTAAAATTGATCTTTTGTCGCCTCCTGCTCATGATAGGGAGGGTGTATAAATAAATACTTTGTCTTCGAATTTGATATTGTTCTCTAAAAAGTTAGCATATATATATATATGGGGTGAGTATGGAATCGGGTTTTGACATAGGTGAAGTATGTATGTACGTATATATGCATGTATGAAAGTATGTATGTATGTATGTATTTGAACATGGTTAGCTTTATTAATTGGCATAGCTGTAGTGTATATACGTGTATGCATGTATGTATGTGGATTCAAGTGTATCGGCATAATTATATATTGGTATAGACGAAGCGTGTATGTATGTATTTATGTAAGTATGTATTTATGTACATGGATGAGTATGTAGAATCGTACTAAATGAGTATCTAAACAATTTATGGTGGTCGTCATATTTTACAAGAATTCCAATAAAACAGAATTGGATGGATATGTAAGGATTATCTTTAATGCCGATAATAAGCTGATGTTTTCGGCCCTATTACGGGTAGAGATCAGCGGAAAAAAAACAATATTTGTTCATTTTTGTACTGGCTGGTCGAAACAGAAGAGGGCCTTCCCAATAACTGCCGTATATCCTGCAGAAGTGGCAGATCCATTGGAAGTTCTACAAAATATCAGCAGTTGTTAATTGATTTTTGGGTACAGAGAAAAAGCGCCTCCAGATTAAGCTAGTGTCCCCAATAGTTAGCAGCGAGTCACAACTCGACAGTCAGTTGGAGAACTTACCAGTATCCAAGTTTTACCCACCGCCCATATCGCTTTATTTAGGGTCTGTTTGACTTGGCTTAAAAGTTATATATCACTCGACTCCACCCAAATTTTCTTTCAAAGCGAAAAAGCTGTAAATGAAGATGATAATACGATGTATTATAGATTCGTTTTGTTTCATATTTTCTGGTGAACCAAAGCCGTACATTTTACAGTTTGTACCAAAACCATCTGCTGCCTTTTTTTTTCCAAACAAGCATAACATGGAAGAAAGATGTTTAGCCAGCGGGGCTGAGAATATGCTGCCTATATTCTTTGTAGGGGAATAAGACCCCCTCCAAATGTATCTTGCATATCACACTAAATTGTATGCGATTGTAAAGCTTCTAAAGATCTAGGGGGTGTGAGATTATCCTTCTAGGTGTGATAGTACCAGTTAATGATCATATCTGGGTCTAATAGATTATTTGAAAAATCCTTCATATTCAATGGGATCGTGGTAAAAAAATCTTACCAGAAACAATAAAACACAAAATTTAAATATGAACAAAGAATGCATGGGATTCCCTAACTTCGGAACATGGAATTATCGGTGACGTGTTGACATGCCGTTAAAATCAATCAACCAATCACACTATTTTAGTCATGACTCAGCGGTATCATTTCTTTGAAAATATTTGCTTCACACATCGGTGTCTGACATAAAGCGACGTTTATCCGACTATCCTACCTGTCATTTAAATGTATGTATTTACCCAACGTCTTTCAGGGGGCTATGAGTTGGAGTCAGTTTTAAAGTAGAGTAAAGCTAGTTTCAATTTAAAGCTTTACTTCTCCACGTCCGGTTGCTTATCAAAAGCTAAATAACCCAAACTAACCTAATATTTACAATATCGGGCTGAAAATAGATCCATGCATTTCCCAAAGACGAAATGAAGCGCAAATAGTCTCTTCCAAGATTTGAACTGTTTTTTGAATGTAACAACAACACTGATAAAACTTCTTATATATATATATATATATATATATATATATATATATATATATACACGACAATCATTAAGTAAGTTTCCAGACTTTTTTCGTATGGACACTTTTATAGATAGTATACACATGAAACTCTAGTCCCCTTCGAAGTAATCTTCACCGGCTGCAATGCATTTGTTGTATTATTCCAACAACTTCTGGATAGCCCCATTGAAGTCCTCTTGTGTAAGCGTGTCAATGACCCTTGTCACAGGCTCTTTCAGCTCCTCAATTGTCTCATAACGACAGCCTCTGAGATTTGGGAATAACCAAATGTCACAGGAAACAAGGTCTGGACTATAAGGAGGCTGATGAACTGTCTTGATTCCCATCTTGATCAAAAAGTCTGTGATAAGGATGGAGTTATGGACTGGTGTATTGTCCTGGTGGAAATACCACTGACCCGATTTAAAGAGTGCTGACCTCTTCTGACGATACCTCTTCCTGAACTCCCTTAAAAGCTCAACATAGTAACCCAAACCCTTTGGCCAATCAACTCTGGTGTATTGACTTCCGTACTCCTCCCTCACCTCTCATCATTCCTTACAGACTCCCCGCCTTCCTTGAATCTCTTATGTCACTTAAGAACTGATGCTCGATTCCGGCAAGATGGTCGAAAAGCAGTCTGAAGCATTCCATAGATTTCTGTGGCATTCTTTCCAAGTTTAAAAATATAAATTTTATAGCATATCGTTCTTCTAAAGTGCCCTCACGTCCAGATTGCATTTTTGAAATTCACCAGCTGTGATAATCAGGATTTAGTAGGGTGTATTCCATTTGCTGCTGTAGCTGTTCATTTGAACCTGAAATCATAAAAATGGGTCAATAATTTTATAAGATGTATAGCAATAACATACTTAATTTTCAAGAATCTGCGCCAATTCTAAATACCTATACAAAAAAAGTCTGGAAACTTATTGAATTTATCACGTATATATATCGTTTTATTTATTTGGATTTACATATCGTCAACAACCGTTAATAGTAACTTCCAGGTTGTATGGTTGCATTTCCTAGATTCTAACGAAAAGTTTTTGAAAAAAGTAAAAAGTTACTTTAAATACATTTATCGCCGGAGGGTATCGTCAGTAATATTTTGCTTAGTTTCTTGGAGAGTTTTGTGTCTTCCAGCATGATACTCCTCTCCCCTGTAGACCCTATCAGAGATGATCAGTCTCTGATACACCCTACCGTTCACGCAACATAAGAAAGAAAAAAGGAACATTGAATTGGCTTTTTATTTAGTTGGGCGATTATTCAATGGTCATTCGCGCATCTGATAGGTTGTTGCAAATAACAAATGAAACACACGATCTGTCTATTTAAATGATCTTGGAAGACACTGGCATTTTTTCACATATGGATTGTTCGAAATTATTCATTTACGCAACTTTTATCTTCCTGTCCAGTGCTCAACTCTCGCTGGACTAAGATGTCTAGTTTTTGTGAGTTTTTTTTTCCTTTCTTGCTCTACGACCCCCTTGAAAAATCCCCCCTTTATACATCTTCAAATTTCCAAATTCATCATAGCTAGTTTATCTCTAAGCTCGAGAAATTTACGTTTTAGAGGAACGGTTTTGTTGAAAGATTCTATCTTTCCATGTGCTACTAAAACCCTTCGACGCCAAGTCAGCTTTTTATCAATTAAGTATAAAAATAAGTTATTTCAAAGTGCGAATTAATTACACTGATTATTAAAACCTTTTTGCCCTTTAGCCTCACCTCCGAAAGAATTATAATTAACAATAAAATGCAGAGTGAATCACAGTAACAACTATATGATTCAGTTTACCTATTTACAATCTAACAAATCACTGGCGTTTGAAACATTGATCAAGGATAATAATCTTTTAACTATTTACTTGAAAGACAACATACAATAGAGTTTGTATTCCTTCTTCCATGTGTTACAAATTCCTCTCTATGATTTCAGTGTTTTCCGAATTAAAATATTAAAAAATATTTTTTTTAAATGAAAAAAATTAAAATAAAAAAAAATTGGGTTAAAAAAATTAATGAGTAAAAAAAAAAAATTAGACAAAAATAAAAGAAAAACAGCGATAATGAAATCACCCTCCCTATCTAAAGTAGAGCAGATCACTGACACTCAAAATACTGATCGAGAGATATTAGTCTGCAAATATTTGAAAACAATTGAAAGACCTAAATAGCAAAACTTATATTCTCCTTTCCTGTATCAACACACAAACACGCACGCACGAGTAAAAAAAAAAAAGACAAAAACAAAACTCTACTTTCTCTTTTATAATATGAAAGGTTTCGACTACCTTAGCAACTATTAAAACCAATTTTAGATGAACTCATTGAATTAACGTATGGAATATTAAAATCTTTACTGATTATAAAAATCTACAAAACAGCGTTTAAAACCTTACAATTTACATCTTATTCTTAAGGTCCGAATAAAATTAATCACCAAGATATATACAACCCCTCCCATAAAAAAAAACAAAAAACAAAAAAGGAAATACATAAAAATGCAAAGTGATGTTTCGAACAAGTCCCACAAACGACACCCGAAAGTTTGTCGGATTGTGTACTGCTACTTGCCTCCCATTCAAATGAAACGAAGACATGCTGAAGAAATGAGGAGAAGCAAGGATGAACTCAAAGGTGACATTCTTCCATGGACTCATATACATAGACACATCAGGAGTGACTTAGTTACGAGTAAAGATTTACTCACATCAGATATGTGTGGACAATGAATGCAGTCTTGAGGTCTAGTGAACAATGATGTACGATAGGGACGGTTGGAGAGAGAGTGTATAGGGACTCGGTGCAGTCAGAATCACTTGATGTTTATATATATATATATATATATATAACACATTCCAAGACACGGAATACCACTATCACATACTTATGCAGCCACACATGAGCATTTGAATTATACTTTCTTTTTTTCCTGCTGATTTCGAATTACTTTGTGTTCTCCCCTTTCTTCTTTTCAGCGAAAATCTCACTCGTTATTTTTCGTTATTCTAAGGCCCCTTCCTTTGCCGATTATTCAACAAAGACACACAATCAAAGTGTTTGTTACGTATAATTAGATACTATTTTCGGGAGGCTTTTGAAAAAAAATTTAATCAATGGCTGAAGATTGATTTCGATGCAATGCAACAGGAGGGCCTAGAAACAAACAAATTTGCGCTCGTGTGCAAAAGAGTTGGTTTGATTCTCTCACCAGTCCTTCCTCCATTATTTTCCCCAGATCCCGCTCACGCATGCGCAATTCATCAAACAACGTGAATTATGAAAATACTGAAGAGTAATACGGGCTGAAAAAGTAAATAGTAATGATTCATTGAAATCAGATAGAAATATTTAACAAATTATTAATAAAATGTGCACAATATAGTATTGGTTATCGTAATATATTTCATCACAAAATTATATTTCAAAGAAAAATTTTAAGGTACATACATTGGTTTGAAGGAATATCACGCGTTTTTGGTTTATTCATACGACGCCATTTTACAAATGGTATCTAATACGGTACAAATGGTCTCTGTATACGCTACCAAGTGGAATCTTCACAATCTCTATAAATACGTGTGTATTTTTTCCACGTCAAGGAAGAGACAAAATATCAGGGGAGTACTGGTTTGAATACAGAGGGTTCCTTCTTTAAACCATGTCCATGGCCAAGAGCCCAGTTTACTTTATTTTTGATTCATAGCTGCGGGAGAAGTGATGGATAAATTCCATTTCCAAGAATATTAGTGAGTAGAGAAATGTAAACAGATCGTCCAGAATATTTAGTCAAATAACTCAGCCAAGTTTCTAAGACGATAACCGTTACGAAACACGCTTCCAATTTAAACACGTAAACGCTTCAATCGAAACTGGTAAATACATTAATACCTAAAAAAAATCTACTTTATCCATAGAAAGAAAAATATAATAGGGACTTCTATTTTGAGCTGTCGTGGATTTTGGTTGGTCTGGCGTCTATGTTTAATAGTATCTCAATTTTTGAAGGTTATTTAATGCCAAATAAATCCTAGTATAAAAAGCAGTTGTACTATTAAACACAAAGCTGGAGGCATAAATAAGGACTTTAAAATACAAGTGTAACATAGGACCAACGTGTTGTGCTTTAAAGAAAGAAGTCCACAGAAAAAGAAATACTCAAACTCGAAGGTAAGGGAAGAGAATATAGCAGTCTTTTATTATTCACTCAGGGCTATGATTGTTGCAACTCGAAAAGTTCATTTTAGTTGCGTTCAGCTTCTCCCTTCTTCTTGGTGGTGACGGAGCTGTGGGTGAGAGCTGACTGTTGACACACACCTGACAGATAGGTCGTAGCAGACTGGGTAGGATGGGTCAGAGCCTGGGAACCTTTGATGCGCCTGTTTTGAAAGCTGCCTTCAAATCTCCCAAAATCTCCTGACTTGTTTTCTTTGGGGAGCAAATCGAAGATCCCCGAATATTCGATGTCACCAGTGAAACTGTCGTGAAACACGTGATAATTCATGTGTGATTATTTTAAAATCACGTCTAACTTTGCAGGTCATTCTGCCCGCACGCGCTAGTCTCGTGACACCTTCACTGATTGATGACAGCGTCCGTCCGTAATATCACATAAGCGTATTGATAAAAAAGTGAACGTAATAGCGTGAGTGGAGTTCGAACTCGCTTACAACAATTTTGCAGTTCGCCATGTTAGCCTTTATTCCACAGGGACTCTCCTAACTTAACATGGGAGTACTAACAACAAAGAAGTGACGTGATACGACCAAATCCAGACTTAAAGCCCCACTACTGAAGGCAGAATTATATAATATCTACTGATTATATCTCATATATTATTCGAGTTTTATTTATATTTCTTAAGTGACGCTAAGAGGGCATTGCTACAAGACAATTGTGAGTGGGTTCGATTCTCACTGCACTGCCAACAGTCCTGACCTTGTTTCGAAGTAAGCTTAGCTTAGTAGAGCCAAACCGTTAACATATCCCTTTCTTGACATAGTCACTCTGAAAGCCCTGTTTCCTGCTCGTTTACGGAATCTATGTGACGTGGGCCTTTTCAATTCTGAAATGTGTACCCAATTAGTAACAGCGGAGAGTGTGAATAAACGTGGGCCTATTTATTGGACCAAGCAGTGTTTAATAAATAGCAAGGCATTCGTGGCACCCGTTCCCATCAGATCACCGAAGTTGCTTTTCAGCTCTCTTCTGATGTAGGTGATCACTGATTAAAAACAGGTGCTGCAGGCAATCCAAGGGCTTAATATCAATTGAAGCAAAGTGAATAATAAGGAAAGTTACATAAGGTCAGTGTTAAAAAAAAGACGAGAAAAGCTTAGTTAATAATGACTCTTACTCCTTTCTTCTTCTAACGAACAGGCGTCTTATAATTACAGAAAACAGGTGTCATTTACGATATTGCTAGGAATAACTTTTTACGGGGTTTTATAAAAAATATTAATCATTTTTCCTGTACAAATTATCTATTTCGCATATATTTTATTTATTCAATTTTGCAAAATTTATCTATTTTCTTTTGTTATATCTGCTCAAACTGCTGAATATATATATATATATATATATATATATGTAATTATTTTCTGATTTATCAATATTCATTTTGGAAGCAGCATGAAAGTTTATGAGTTTTCCAAGTGAATATTTTGCACATTTTAAATCACTATTTTTTTCTTATAAGGTGTGAGCGAAATTACCCGGCAGAAATTTTCTGTAACTGGAGATCGATTACATTGGAGACTTTTTCATAGAAACACCGGAAAAATTTGTCCACATCTAATAAGTTGTATGACAGTTGCATGCTGTCATGTAATATACTTTGCTATGTTTGACACAAAAGCCTCGGTTTGCTTTTACTTAGGGGTCACTCATTTAAGTAATGAACATGCTCATCACTGCTTAATTTCGGGGATCTGATAAGAAACAGTGGTTTGAGTTATTTGATCATAAATCATCAAAGCATTATAGTTTGATTGATTCATTCATTCTAATGTCTTAGATGATCTTGTCTGGAGGTATTTCATGCTTGGAAGTTAGGGAATTGCGTTCGTTATACGTTCGTATCAACATTTTTTGTGTAGTTGTTACTGAAAAGTTTTCCACGCACAGTTAGATCTCGTATTCCTATATAATGATTTGCAAAACACGTCTAATTATATAGTTTCGAGAAATAATTTCTTGTTAAAATTATCTATTTTTTGCATACTGTTATACAAGTAAAGTAAAGTTGGCGACTGTAGTCGAGGGTGACCAGAAGGCTCCTTTTCAATTGCTTCTACACCGAGGTGTAGGGTAGGGCGCTACTCCTTTCCCTGGATTGCTCCAATTTACCCTTGATAAGTACCTTATATTGCTGAGTGCTAAGCAAGGAGGTATCATGTGCCATTTTCAAAGTCTTTGGTATGACGCTACCTGAAATTGAATCCAGGTCTCCCGGACCATTAGCGAACACTCTATCCACTTGGCCAATAAGCCGATTATACTGTTACATAGTTTCAACTAATTATTTCTTTTTAGAAAGATTTATTTAGCGCAAACAGTTATACGGTTTCAACTATTTAGTTCTATTCAAAGAAATATTTATTTTTGTGCAGTTATATGTTTTCAATAAATAATAACAATAATGCTGGGTTTGAAACTAAACTTCATCAGATGGCGAGGCACCAGGAATTGGAATAAAGTAAACTACATCACGATTTCCATTACTTTCAGTTCCACATGGACCTGGAGTGTTATTGCCTGTTTGTTTACCATGTATGGGTCCAATAGAACTGAATGATTAGATAGTAAGGGTTATTATTATTAGTTGTTGGAAACCCTACAGCGGTGTAGAAATTGCTCGTATAAGATAGGAATATTTGTAAATAAAACTACTGTTAAAATGAAGTACTTAAAACTTTTTGACTCAGTTAAAAAAAGATGAGCTCTCAATCGTTTAAAATTAATGCTGCAGACAAAATATTCTCTTACAGATCAAATATGAACAGGTTTTGGCATATATAACCTACGATCGTTGATATGATATAAAACAGCAACCAACCAAATAATGATTAATATTATTATAATCCCTAGAAGACTAGTGCAACTTGAAATAACTATTTTTCAATACAAATAAGTTTCAGTCATATAGAATCAAGTATTTCAATCAAATATAAATTATTCTTACGCAGATCTATATAGCCCTTAAATGAGAGCCTTGCAATTAATGGCATTCCCGGACAGAGTTGACCGGCGAGTACTGAAAATGACAAAGATTCTACACTCCCCAGATAGCCAGAATTGCAACCTCACCATCGGATACAGTTAAATGTCATATCCCGGACACCCCTTTTTTTAAGAGATACTCCCTGCTAGGAATATAATCAGCGTATTCTAAGCCCTGGCGGACCGAAGTTGATGTGCGTTTCCAAATCATCGCCAGTGCTCTTCAAGATGTCATAAAGGGAATTTATTAGAGTGACATATCGACGTTCTAATCAGTCGAAAGATTGCTTCTCTTGGGCGCAGAGTTGGAAAAATGCGCATGGAAAAACGACACTTGCTATATGCAATAAATCATTTTTGCCCTTCTGAACACACACACACACACACACACACACATACACACACACATATATATATATATATATATATATATATATATATATATATATATATATATATATATATTATGAAGGTAGCAGGTCTTACTCTATAAACCAATAGCTAACTTGTAACTATTTGGGTGGGAGATGTTTCGCCGTCCTCCCTCATCTTTCCTTTCTACACCATGCAGCCATTTTTTGCCATGTGTGCAACATATTTAGTCCTTTTTCATCACTTTAATTCACATGTTTTATTTGAAGTTAGAATTTTTCTGATACATGAAGCTTATTTCTTGAAATGACAAAAATTATTTTTCCAAAGATTTTATCCAGCTCTTCTAGTGAGTATATGAGCACTTTTCTGATGTAAGAAAAAAGTTTTGTTTTTTTTTTTCAAATCTCTTCAGATCTCTCTCTCTCTCTCTCTCTCTCTCTCTATATATATATATATATATATATATATATATATATATATATATATGAAGAGAGAGTGAGAGAGAGAGAGACAGATAGACAGACAGACTGACATACACGAAGGGTTACAAAGGGATACAAACATTTCTTGATCAATTCTTATTTCCCCCCCTCTTTTTTTTGGAGCATTTTTGGGTGAAACCAAGTTTGAAAATCGCCACACAAGGTTTGGAACTACTGGAGAAATACGAAGAATAACCTCCAAGACCAGCAACTTTTTGGCTGAGAAATTGTCTGCACTCGCAGTATATAATATAATTTTTTTACTAGCATTACAACATAGTTATTATCAATGTCGTATTCTTCACAGTCGTCATAATTGTATAATCGGAAAACCATAGACAAACAATCTGCCATTAATCGCAATTTTCGGAACTACTCCTTGAACATATCGCAACGGATTGTATAAATAAAGCATAGGTCATGCTTTGATAGTTTGGAGATGTGTAACAATGGCTATTGAATCGGAAAAAAGTTTGATTTGGAAATATAAATAGTAATAACATAGGTTGCCTGTGTGAAGAAAGGGACCTGGTAGTAATAGATATAAGTAAAAAATGTTAGAATAATTTTAGCATAGATTTGAGGCAATGAGTCTTAATCAATTTTTGGCTTTGTGAAAATGATTAAACGTAAATGTTAATGTTTTTTTTACGATACTCAAGAAGCCAGATAACTTATCCTTCAAAGCCCCATCAGGTTCATTTACTACATCTGGTAAAAAAAAGAAATACGCAATTAGCACATTAGTGAAGGTTCAGCTCGGTGATTAACCTAATAATAGATAAAATGCAAAACTTTATTTTATTTAATAGCTTAATATTGTATCGTCATATAGTATCCCTTTATATATATATATATATATATATATATATATATATATATATATATATATATATATATTTGCAAGCCGTGCGGAAGAGAATATTATTGAATAACCTTATATTCAGGAAAATTCATGGAATTCATTCACAAGGATATTGTAATTGATACTTTGTTACACCTAATTTAGGGTGTGCAACCAAATGAGCTCTCACACAATTAAATTAAAGTTACAGACAAAATATTCACTTACAGATGAAATACGAAAAGAATTTGGTATCAAATAACACTTTGCTGGACCTGCTCGAGGTTAGATTCAAATACGAAACAAAAAAAATCAACCCAGAGAATATCGTAACACAACAGAAACTACTTGTTGGAAACTTTAAATCACTTCAGTATTTTGAACCGGGCATCAATTAAAATGTGTCTAAATGGATGTATCTGATTGATGTGTGAGTAATATTGAAGAACGGAGAATTTTTCATCAGGTCACTGTTAATAGATTTGCCCAGTCGGCTGGGTCTGTAGAATACACTGTCAGTTTCTTTGCTGATGGGTTAAACCCCTACTTCAACGAGTGTCTTGTGGCCTTGTCGGTTGGGTCTGTAGAATACACCGACTGCTTCTCTGCAGAGAGGTAAGACCCCGACTCCAACGAGTGTCCTGATATGACATTAAACAATCTGATGGTGAGGCTTCAGTAATGATGGAACTTTGGATATTGCGGAGTACCCCTTCATTGTCATCGCTCCCAGGTCTACTCTGGTTCTAAGAGTTAGCACCTGATAAGGTCCTTTATTTTGATCAAATAGAACTAAACTGTGTATTTATGCTAAACTGAATTGCTTGAAATAGATCTGTGTAAACAAAAATATGCACTTATACTAAAATGAATTGTTCGAAATTTTACCAAAATGACTTCATCATCATCATCATGTCGTGCTGGTAGCACGGATATCCCTGACCCTCTCTCGCTACTTTTCCCTATCGTTCATCACCCTAGGCAGGTCTTCAGGACAACATCCCGTATCCTCACATAGTTGCTGAATGTATGTTCGTGCTGGTTGTCCTGCTTTTGCACGGCCATGTATAGGGGTCCATAAGAGTACATCCCTTATGAGTTCGTCCCTGCTTCTCCAGCAGTGTCCTGCATGTCTGGTTTGTCTAACTTGAATAGTTTTCGTGATAGGAGGCAGGTGAATTCAGCGTTAAATGACCCAAAACGCCGTAAAACAAAACAACCAACTGTGGATCGACCATCATAATTTCAGATAAAATGACTTAAATGATTCAAATTTAGTCACTCCCACAGTCAATGTAATGACAAGGATACTGGATAATGTTTTTTTAAGACAATTCAGTTACATATTATCATCTGAACTCTAGTGATTACGATGAATAACATCGAATCTAAATTCAAATAATTTACGGAAGCGCTGAAATAATGTCAGCCTGATCTCACACATGAAACGTTCATACTTTACATATTCATCTCATCTATTATTTCAGTGAGCTTTGTTTTTACAATAATTATTATCATAATTTTTACGATTTTTTCTTAAGGTCTTGGATTTCATGCGTAGCCTAGAACGCCAGATTTACTCATCTTAAAATGAAAGGGAGACTCTCCATGGCACTGTGGCTGACATGCTGGGCCTATACATTTTAGTAAGTCTTAAAGAAAATGAGAATCCTTCCATTTCTTGGAAGAAGCTTTTTAATGTGGTATATATTATCGCTTAAAATAAGTACACTCCCACTATGTAAAAAAATAGAAATCTAATCAGTTTCAAAACCAAAGGTATAGGCATTTAATATTTTAGAGGAACATAATATAATAAAAACTGATAACATTAGGTATTTTTGATACCTAACTCTACAACAGTGAAATATATGAATATGCAGCAGTGGAAAAAGAAGTAGACTCCTTAGATGCATTAATTGAATTTTATTTTGTTTACAGAAGTGTTGAAATTTTACTTTTAGTTAAAGAGTTTCAATGCATTTGAGTTTGATGATAAAAAAAGAAGAAGAAAATGTTTTTGAAATAATAGATTGGTCTGAGTGAACATATTTACGGGCGACACTGTAAATGGTAGCCTAATTAACAAGCATCACCTACCTTGAATGATTGTTATATGTGAAGATGAGAAAAGCACCAATGTTTAGTGAAGGGCTTTGTGCTGTCTCAAGGCCGATTGCCAAAGAACGGGAAGAACAGGAATACCGAGAAAGAAATGATTCTATTAAAAGAACTGCATAGTTAGAATCTTTAAGAATACTAAACAGACACCCGGATACAATATTTCCATTTGCTTTTCTGTATTTCCCGATGAAGTATTGTCAGTAATTATTATTATTAGTAGTAGTAGTAGTATACTCCGTGCAAGTTCTTAACATCATCGTTAGCTAATCGACTTATACTGGAGTCTAAGTGACAGCAAGCCCCCTCGTGTCATTGGCTCTCTTCTCAGTATTCTGGCGGATCTCAACAATTCTATAATCTGGATTGTCTTGATTTGTATCCCGAATTTCAACTCATCCAGTCCACTTTCCAAGCTTTTTGGAACCCTTTCGAGTGCGCCAGTTATAACTGGTATCACCGTCATTCCCTATATCGTAAGTTAACAATTTTTCAAAAATTATCCCTACATATGATGTTTTGGCCAGGATTAAGTGATCTGCTTGTATCTCAAAAACCTAAAAAAATTATGCATCTCATCCTCTTGCAAACTCATGTTTGTGCATATACTATTTGGTACCATTGTCAAATTTCAATTTTTTGCACATTTCCCTGTGAATAACCTTTATTAATATTCACTCCTTTGATAGTTTTTCATAACAACATTAGCTGATTGTTTCTCACTGGAGTTTGAGTGACAGCAAGTCTCTAGGACTCTTCTCAGTACTCCAGCCGATCTTAGTTATGCAAGTCCTTTTATTTCTATATCTTGTAGTGTAATATTTTGACCTTCGACCCGGCCCCAAAATACTATTCCAAGGTGATACACCGGAAGGAAGTGACACATTCCAATGGCCAGTAATCGAAAGAGATTGCGTGGGCGGATTAAGGCTTATGATATGGGACAAGGTGAAGGTCCCATTGTGCCATTACAGTCACGCACCGGAAGAGAGTAACCTTCCGCTTGATGACGATTAAACATCCGATTTCAAAGATCCAGTAGGCGATCGTATGGGCGTTGAGTTATTATTTAACTCAGTTGAGTTTGGGTCCCAGAGCAGTTTCCAGCAGACTCCCAGAGGGTTAGAGACGAGATGTGGTAGGGAAGGCCACACCCGACCGAGGGGGACCTCGGAAACCCCCGATGCAGTTGCCAGCAGACTTCCAGAGAGTTAGAGACCAGATGTGGTAGGGAAAGCCACACCCGACCGAGGGAGCCCTCGGAAAGCCCCGATGGAGTTGACCCCAACATCAGGAGAAGAAGAAAGACACAACGTGACGGTCATAAAAGTGGGGTCAAAATATGAAGTTCATGTTCGGTCTCCAGCACCCTCTCACACACAAACCTTACAAATAAAGTGAGAAGTGAATATTTTTCTAAAGAAGTCTTCCTGTCGTTTCTTCTTGCGTCTTTCTTCCCGCATCTTAATTCTTAGTGCGCCTGTCGTTTATCATGCGTTTTCCTTCCTGCGTCTTTATCGTTGTGTCGCTGTAGATGACTATATAACACTAGTCTCTTTACCAATCCTTTAGGGATTGTCCCAAGTGCACCAACCATAATTAGTATCACTGTCACCTTCATGTTCCATAGTACTTTAGTTCTCTATAAACGTCTATGTGCTCATCTCTCTTTTCGCTTTCTTTAATCTTCACTCCGTGATCTGCTGGAGTGGCAAAATCAAGTATTCGACAGATTCTCTCTTGTTTTTTCTTTTTTTTTTTTTTTTGCTTTTTACTATTATTAGGTCTTGTCGTCTAGCCAGGATTAGGTGATCGGTTTTTATCTCAACATTCCAGAGAAGCTTTTGCGTTTCATTCTCCTGGAGGGATTCTGGTTATGTATATACCACATATTCGTATTGTCAAATTTAAACTTTTGCACAATTCCCAGTAGATCACCTTCCTCACCCAGTCATGAATACTCTCATACTCTTTTTGCACAAGCTCACAACATTCGCTTATTTTATGCTAAATCGTTTCATCTCTATAACAAGTTAACCTACATTTAATATTTTGAAGTGTCTTCTCTACATTTGATTTAACATGGTTAGTTCTTATGGCATTGTTTTATGCTGTTATTAAAAGAGATTCAGTTTCTCTCTTATGGTTTCTTATCTTAGCAATGTCCAAGTCTTCTGATGTGACTGTTCGCTTGTTAGTCGTTTGAAATGTCTATACAGTGTTTTTCTTTATATTGTTGTTTTTAAGTTATTGTTGTTCTGTTGATGCTTGTGTTGTTTGTGTTGTTTCTGGTCACCGTAATCAGTCTTACTTTGCGTCTTCGTGACGTCTTATCGATGTATCAGCACTATCTTCAATGTAGGTGAGTCCTCTTCCTCCTTCTTTTCCTGACACGTATAGTCTATCTATATCATCTCTTAGTGTTGTATAGCCACATACAACTATACGTATACATATAAAACTATATGCGGAAACATAGTCAACATAATATACGAACTTCAATGAACGAACGAACCCACATCTTTATAAAAATATACCTCTCACACTTTATTCGAAAGGGTCGATGTTGGTTGTGTGTGAGAGGTGAGTTGGAGACGGAAACAGACTGATACATATTGACCCAAAGTTCTTCTTAAGACCATTGCAGCACTTCTTCCTCATCTTGGCTAGGCTACTCAACCGTGAGTCACTGAAAGCCCAAGCTCTCTGTCTGGAGCTGGTTCTCACACCGCGGGCATATTTTCTCCAACTGCGACTTGAACTGAACTGGAACTGACTAACTGAGTCTGACTGACTAACTCAAGCAGTTTTGGCACCAGGTTATATAATTGTTTGACTCCCACTTGCTTCCTGTGGGCGTAGGCATCTGCACCGAATTAAACCACGTCCACGGGTCAAGGTGATGTTCCGATACTTTCGACCGGATTCACCATATTTTTTTTTAATTTAACGTGTGGAATTTTTCTTCACGTCCGTCTCCGTCCCCCTCACACACACATTTTACAAACAACGCTCAAGGACAACAATAGCATATAATACAAAAAGAAATTAGAAGGTGACTTTCTCACTATGCAACACTTGCCAAGACTAATTATTATCTAAATTTATTTCTTACTATCTTTGCGCAGTTGGCTATCTTGACATGCGTTCATCAAAATATAATACGGATGCATCTTTCATCCTCCCAAAACAATAGGGCCTTCTGCGATTCCTCGAAGAATCTCAAAACCATAAAAGGACCATACTCTGGTCCCAGATCCTGATCACAAAACTAGTGACCTTGGCCATTCCAGCAATACATTTCGCCTGGGTTCCTTATGACCACACTCCAGTCCTTCGCTCAACAGGTTCCTACCTGGAGTAAATGGAGAATTTCACCAACTAAAAAGCAATATCTTCAAAGCCCAAAACATTCCACATAAATCCGCAAAAATCATAGCCCAAAACAATGCATCACAATTCTATAAAATAGCAATATATCCAAATGTATCACAATCTGACAGGCATGCAGTAAACCACCAAAAATAGACCACGCAAAAATATTTATTAGCAATATGTTACTCATTATTTTCATTCTTAAGTTTCTTTTACCGTGCCTATTGGTCTGTAAACCCTTGAGGAACATGCTTTACCTGATCACACCCTCGCTGGGTTGCTTTTCAATTTAATCAGGAAACCTCGTGGCTACCAAGATATAGGCACCTCGCCTTTTCCAGACTCGTTTCGTTTAACTTCACCAAATTTCGACGGAATCCAAAACATCATCGGGACCGAAAGATTCAGACATCATCCACTTAATATTGCAGCAGGCCACGCCTTTCTTTCCTTTAGTCCATCAACTTGGAACTCCAATCTGAAAATAATGGCCACTATAAACCTTCAATAAATCCATGGGACGGTGAATTCCTCAATAAAATTACTTCTTACCGTATGCCCAAAACAATCTGTTATACAACTTGGATGAATCTCTGTCCTAATCTCGAGTCAGCCCGTGATTCGCTCAAAGACAGAAACCTAAAAAAATATTTCCTATTACACGAAAACCCAACATTCCAAAAAGAATTCAGAATCAAAATAATTTTAAAATCTTCATAAACCTAATATTAGATCCCTGTCAATGGTTTTCGTCAAAATTCATAATATGAAACAGAAGTTTTTTTTCAAATGTCGGCTTTAAACTTAAACAAACTCTTTTTTTTCACAGATTTTCCAACTATTCTGAACAAGTCAAAACAATATTACAATATGTCCACAATCAAAGTTCACAAATGTTCAGCTTTTTTTCTTTTTTTTAAATCTATGCACTGTCTATTTTCCTAAAAATGTTCGCTTTTTCTTTGTTTTTTTTTCTAATGCTGTGTTCAATAGTGTTCAAGTGTCTTTTCTTGCTGTCTTTTTCCATTGTCCTGCCGTCCTTTTTTTTTATAATAAATTGCTCATTCACTAGTTTTCCTTTTTTAAACCTTATATCTGCTTCTCTCTGTCTTTATCTTAATATAATAACTATAGATCCGTGCCTCCTCATTTATACAACTTCCAACAAGTATTTCCATAAAATAAGCATGATTCGTTAATCAAACTTTTTCAGTAATGATCTTTCTTTTTTCAGCAAGTATCTTTACGAAAGCATTGCTGGTATCCAGCTATCATTTATTCCTTTTTACTTGCTCCGAGCACGACAATACAATACTAGTTTCTTGCTTACTTCCAAAGATGAGTTAAAATATACCAGGGGGTCTTTCCTAAACAACCCAAACATTTATCCATTCGGCCAACATCATTTCCCCCTCAAGATCCAATCAAAATCGAGTCCACAAATTTTCCGGTACATACAACGAGATCGTCAAGATTTTGCACATATACTTAATACTGTAATCTCCAAACCCTTGTTTCAAATTTCAAACTCCATTCCAGGGGGAATTCACAAAACATCTAGTACGACAAATTTCCTTGAATTTTCTCGACCCCTTTCCGGGGGAAGACCTTCAAAAAACCTGGTATGGCTTCTACCAGTTCCCAAAATCGATCCCATTCTAGGGAGACTTCACAAAACACTTCCAATTTCCACAAGTTTTCCAAACATAGAACCCGTCCCACAGACTTAACTACGGATCCAAAGATATATGAGCATTCTCCAGACAACATCACTGATGCCCCGAAATTCTCCCAGATCTGGGATTAAAATCGTAATTCCAAATTACCATGCGCTAGAACAGCATTTAAATGTTACTACAAAATTTCATTCATATAAATGTTGTTTACTATCAAATTAATTCATAAAAATTAAAACTCAGAACCCACGTGGAAGTTTACATTATGACCCGTCAATCATCTTAACACAGAGACAGTATCTGTCCACAGGTGCCATCTCTCTTTCTTTTCTTTTCACAGCAACCTGCTTGTATGTTTCCCTCTTACTCCCTATCGTTCTCTCTCTCCCTCACTACAATTCAAAATTACATATAGTAGTTTTCATCATTTTTCCATGCCCTACATGCAGGGCTCAATCGGTTTTTTTTTCTAAAATTATTTCCATTTCATCTTTTAGAAAGGCCAAATAACATTAATATATAAGCCAACAAGACTCGTTTTTCTTCCCCTTGTCATTATTACTTTTTTTTATAATCATTTTAATTTCTTTCCACGAACCCTAATATGACGACAGAGAGAAAAATATTCGAATGAGCAATTTACTTACAGTCTCTTAAGTGTTTCTCTTTTTTTTTTTCTTTTTTTCTGTTTTTCGTTGTTGGTCTGTTCTTTTTTTCTTCTTTCTCCCAGTCTGTGGTATTTTTCTTTGTTTTTTTTTTCTTTTTTCTGTTCTTCTCTTCGTGTCTCATTCGTCCTCGAAAGTTGCATTCTGTTTCCGATTCTCTATTATTTTCTCTTATTCCTCAAATTCTTTATCAGCCGTATCTTGGATCGTCTATTCAGGTTCGAAACCACGCCATAAGGGCGCGAACCAGCGACAGGCACCAAATCGTATAAGTTGTATATTCATACGTGCAGATGTAAGCAGAAACATAATGAGGCATAATGACGAGGTTCAATGAACGAAAGAGCACACTTCATTATAAAAATATGCCTCTCACACTTTATTCGAAAGGGTTGATATTGGTTGTGTGTGAGAGGTGAGTTGGAGACAGAGACAGACTGCTACATATTGACCCAAAGTTCTTCTCACGACCATAGCAGCACTTCTTCCTCATCTTGGCTAGGCTGCTTAACCGTGTGTCGCTGAGGGTCCAAGCTCTCTGTCTGGAGCTGGTTCTCACTCCGCGGGCATCCTATCTCCAACTGCAACTTGAACTGAACTGGAACTGACAAACTAACCAACTCAAGCCGTCTGTGGCACCTGGTTATATAATTGTTTGACGTTCACCTGTCTTCCTGTGGGCGTAGGCATCTGCACCGAATTAAACCACGTCCACGGGTCAAGGTGATGTTCCGATACCTTCGATCGGATGCACCTGTTTCGTCTCTTGATTGACGGTTCGGGGGAGGGTCAATATGTAACATTGGATGTAAGGCCTTACGAATTTTCTTGTTCTCTAGTCCATTTGTTGAAGTTCTTCCCTCGTTCACTTTAAGAATGGTGCCGAGTACAAAGACTACAGCCTAACTGTTTATCCCTTCGCTACGATTTCTGCTCTATAGTTTAGTTTTGCGAAGATTTCTTCCTATCTAAAAGTATTCGTTTTTTAATTTCTTTTTATCTCTGCATGTTAGATGATGTCCGCTCCAAATACTCCCAAGTGATAATAATAATAATAGCAATATTTATTATTATTATTATCATTATTAGTTTCTTTTTCATCTAGTGTTCCGATTTTTTCTTGATTTGGTAGTCTTATTCCTTCAGTCATTTGCCGTTTACCATTTTTCATAATTTTGCTAGCACATATTTCATTCCGTATTCCATAACTACTTACCATCACTGCTAGTATTAGGGTTTCTTCTTCTTTGTCATTCATGTTAAACAGTTTGATGTTGTCCATGTACATTAGGTGGCTGATTTTTCTTGTGATTTATGAAGTTTGTAAATGCCTGTGAATTTCCTAAGTATATGACTGAGTGCCATCATCGCTGTTACAAATACTAATAGTAATAGTGCATCTCCCTGGAAGACCCCTCTCTGGATTATCAGCTCAGCTAAGTTTTTCCATCCTTCTCTCTATTCTACTCTCCAATTTTTCTTGGCTTTTCGATAAACTTTATGTCTTCGACGGATATCTTATTCATTTTATGTCAGTTTATAATCCAGCTTTCTGGGATCATATCATATCGGGCAGGATATGACACAAGGTCATTTTTTTAAGCGGAGTTTAACAGGTTTGAATTCAGAGTTGTCCTTCTCCTAGACTAGTTGCCTCACAAAGGCTGAAGAACCTATTCTGCCCTACTATTTACCCATAGCTGGAGGGAGACTAATAGGATTCATACCTTTCTCAAGGGTATTAGTGCTATGTGAAATGCAATCAGTCTAGTCCAGGATTTGAACTCGTGTCATCGTGTCCATTTCATATGACGATAATCATTACACCACGGGCACCTCCACGATGTTCTGGGAACATATCATATGGCTTTTTTGCTGTCAGTCTATTTCATAGCAACATTTTTGTCTCGATTTGCTCTCGTTGATTAGTTGATCCTTGTATAGTAGATCTCCTGTTCCTCTAGTCCCCCTTTGCAGCATTGTTTCTCTTCTTCGCGGTTTATTAGCAAATCATAAATCTCCTCCCTAATGTGTGCCGTTAGTATTTCCTGCATCATCGGTAGGCATGTTATGTATCTGTAGTTGTTTGAGGTGGTTCCTTTTTGGGTATCTTTATTGATCAGAGGAGACTTTCCTTTAGTCATCCAATCTGGTATGTCTATTTATTCTTAGTATCTATTCCTTTAGATAGACAGTTTATTGTGGATGGAAAGGTATCTTAAAACCAGCATCAATGTATGAAACCATAGCCTGGCTTTTCCAATTTGGTACTTTTTTGAGTGTTGTCTTATGTGAATTGAGGTGTGTTTTCGCCTTAAAATTTTCTTTGATTGCTTATAGCTCCTTTTCCACGTCGTTTATCTATTTGGGTATCTCTTCGTTCCTATATTTTGTTCGAATTTGTTTTTGGTTCCTTGCAATCCGGCTACCGGAGTGATGAATTCATTTGAAGAGCTTTGCATTACGCGAGTGGCAACCGGTAATTCCTTGCTCAACGACCGGTTGGGAGCACCACATACACACACACACACACACACACACACACACACATATATATATATATATATATATATATTACGAAACCACATAGAACCCAAAATCGACAACATCCTTACAAAAAAAACAAAATGGCTTCCGAAGAAATAGATCCAAGACCTCACAAATATTGACCATCCGTAGAATGCTTGAAGGCGTACGGCTAAAAAACCTACAGGCGACATTACTATTTGTCGACTTTACCAAGGCCTTCGATTCCATTCACAGAGGGAAGATAGAATAAATCCTACTAGCATGCGTTCTACCAAAAGAAACCGTAGCAGCAATAACGATTCTCTACAGAAACACAAAAGTGAAAGTACGTTCACTGGATGGAGACACAGAATACTTCGACATTGTACCAGGAGTTCTACAAGGGACACGCTAGCCCCATACCTGTTAATCATTTGTCTAGACTATGTGGTTAGAACTTCGATTGATAAAATCAGAGAAAACGGCTGTGAGCTGACAAAGAAAAGAAGCAGAAGGTACCCCGCAAAACAATTCCCGACGCTGAGTACGCCGATGACATAGCATTACTGGCGAATTCATCCAACCAAGCCGAAACACTACTGCATAGTTTGAAACGAGGCGCTGCAGACATTGGCCTCCATGTCAATGCACACAAAACTGAATATATGTGCTATAATCAAACAGGTGACATTTCCACACGAGACGGAACCTCTCTTAAACTAGTAGACAAATTAACATACCTAGGAAGCAGTGTCTCATCAACCGAAAAAGACATCGACACGCGGCTAACGAAGGCATGGACAGCTATCGATAAACTATCAATCATATGGAAGTCAGAACTGACCGATAAAAGGAAACGCAGTTTTTTCCAGGAGGCGGTCGTGTCGATGCTGCTATATGGATGCACTACTGTGACGCTGAAAAAAACGGCTGTAGAAGAAGCTAGGCGGCAATTACACAAGAATGTTGCGAGCAATACTGAATAAGTCCTGGCAGCAACACCCCACAAGGCACCAACTATACGGTCACCTACCTCCCATCACGAAAACTATCCAAGCTAGACGAACCAGACATTCAGGACACTGCTGGAGAAGCAAGGACGAGCTCATATGGACCCCCGCATATGGCCAAGCAAAAGCAGGACGACCAGCTCGAACATACATACAGCAGCTATGTGAGGATACGGAATGTAGCCATGAAGACCTCCCAGACGCGATGAATGATAGGGAGAAGTGGCGAAAGAGGGTCAGGGATATCGGTGCTAGTGGCACGACAAGATGATGATGATATATATGTATATATATATATATATATAGAGAGAGAGAGAGGTAATTATATATACAGAAACCCTTTGTCTCTGGGAGGTTGGAATACACTGTAATTCATTAAGATGATTAAAACTGGTTTGACATCTGAATTTTCTTCTTCTAGACTAGTTTCCGCTAATGACACTAATATTCCCTTCTATTTACCGATTTGTGAAGAGATAAGACATGAAATCATGTCTTTTCGAATGTCATCAGCAAGAAACTGAAACACAATGTGACTCGTCCAAGATTTGAAATCGGGTCCATATGTCTATTTTTTAAAATGATAAACGTTTCGCCACTCACCTGTACATTTTAATTCCTATGTATTATATTGCGTATGGGAAGACAAACGTTTCAAGGTCAAAGGTGATTTGGGTGGACTAAACTTGTGAGAAGAAAAAAAACGCAGAATATGGGCCCAGCTGGAAAGTTACCCAGAACCATGAACCTTGTTTGCGCCCATATGCTTTATAAAGAATCCACAGGAATAGACTAAACTTTCATTGTCTTTTATAGACCTCAAATTGTGCCTAGCCATAATTTAATACAGTCTGGCGGAAAATAAAATTACAGCGAGCTGAATATGTTTTAATTTACTCAATATATAACGTACAGGTAATATAGTTGTGTTAGAGAAAATGGTCACCTCTACAGATCAATACGAGCACTGGTACTCCCCAAAAATAAGGTGCATATCAACAATACCCTGACGTTAGACATATAATATACCGAGGTCAAAATCGGTATTTCCCTTTAGGTTATTGCAATTCTATGTTCTGTCAATATACTTACAAGGGTGTTTGATGGCTCTCAGCATGAAAAAGAATGAAAATAGGTTATTCGTTATATATGTTGGTAAATATCAATCGAGAACAAAAAGCAAAAACAAAAACAAAACAAAACAAAAACACGATACCATTCAGCCTAACATATCAGCCTGAGAAACAACCTTCAGAAATACCTATATCTTTATTTGTTAGATATTTTATAATCAATAAGGGCATGTGACGTAGATTACTTTCTGAATAAATACTCATAGAACGTATATTGCGGTGTGATATACGAGTGTACATCAACAATTCTGCAGTCCTGAAGTTTTTGCTTCATAATATAAGATTCATGAACTATTATTTTCCAATAAATTAGAAAAAATTTAAAAAAACGGAAACTCAAAAGAAAAATACTTAAAAAGAAATGTTTTATGTAAAGTAACTACATATACACCGCATCTTTGGTACGTACGTATATCTGTATGAACTGCATTCACCTGATGATCGACTTTGTGAAACGCCACTTCATGAGTTGATTTTCTATATGCAAAATAATATTATCATTTTATTCTAACAGTGTTGTATATATATATATATATATATAGGGCGTGTAAGAGAGAATTCCGTCAACGTGGTTATTGTTGTCAGAACGGACACAGTGACCTGAATTCAAACCCTGGACGAAGCTGTCTGCATTTCATATCACGTTAATATCCTTGGGAAAGGTATGAATCAAACAATTATCCCGCTAGCTATGGCTAAAGGGTGGGATAGACTGAAAACGTTAACCTTATTATGACAACTGGTCCAGGAGAACAAAACTTCGAATAGTAACCTGATAAATTCAGCTTAAAAATTGACCTAGTGTCGCCTCTTGCATGTGCAAAGGGGTTGGGTATATATATATGTATAGGTAGATATATAGATAGATAGATATCCACAAACGTCGGTACACAAGCCCACAAAAAATATTATATAGGAAGCGCTCCCCGTGAAACGTTTATCTTCATTGGAAAAGTACACTGCAGCCCGACTTCAAATCCTGGATGTGACTGTTTCTGCTTCACATATCGTTAACGCCTTTAGGAAAACTCAAAATCCAAGAATTCTCCCTTTGACTATGGGTAAATTGCAAAGAAGTATTGTTTCTTTTACCTTGATATGGCAACTGGTCTAGGGGATGGATAATTCTGAATTCAGAGCTGTTAATCACTGCTTAAAAAATTGACTTTGTGTCGAATTCTTATCGTGGCGAAATAGTTGGGTAAATAAAAGTACCCGTAAGTTCAAAGGTTGAAATCTTCACATTGTAAATGTCATATCTACTTATAATGACTTTTTTGTACTGATAGGATCCAAGTGTCACGTGGTCTACCGCTGAGAGGAGAGAAACAAGATATTTCCCCTACCCCACCGTGTTTGAATTAACAGGCCACCAAAGATTGACCGTTAAAAGAGGAATAAGGACTGTAGGTGAATTCCTCGCGGCCGAAGTAACAAATCCAGGTGAGAATAACTGGATGGATAAAGAAGGGGATATACAGAGGTCAGAGATAGTAGTCTGAACGAATCGCCTGACAGGGTTAAGGAAGAAGAAAGTGCAAAAGTGATTGGCCAGAACCCTAAAGCGGAAGTAGCACCATTTTCGTCAGGGAGAAAGAATTAATTTTGAGGACAGGGGCCGCCGTGAGAGGATGGGGATTTGATGCCAAACTCCTGGCGAAGAAGCAGAACCGGGTTTCAGGACAGCAGTCGGTGTAATAAGATGTATTGAAACTGTCGCCGAAATTCCGTGGAAAAGCGGAAAGAATCTTGGACAAGGGGATGACAGACGCCTTCAAGCCAAGCTATATAAAATCCCGCTAGCTCGTAAAAGAGAAAATACTCTCAGAAGGAACCCGTCCAAAAGCTAAGTAAATCTTAAGACTGTTTTCTCCTTCCACCTTTCCTAAGTATTGCAATTGCATACTCTCTTTCTCAATTTAAAGAAGGTTGAAAGAAAAGAATAAGGAAGAAAGACATTTGTATTTTGATATTATCCGCTGATAATATAGCCGACACGTTAAATATGTGTGTCTGCATGTATTAAAAACCTTGTTATATTTTATATCTCTCCTCGTGTCGAAATTTATTCATTGTGTTGTCTGCCTATCAAGTTGTCTTTTGCATGTTCCTTTTCAGCTCCATTTGCTTCAATTTATCCTCGCTAAATGTCTTATTCGCCTTTAAAAATATTACACGGGAAATTGGAATTGTCGACTACGATAATTAATATTATTATATCTAAACCTAGAGGCCCATATCTTCCATTATCCTTGGGGTAAGAAGACGAAGTTGTCTGGTGGGTGTGTGTAACGTGAAAAATGGAAATGGCGGTAAATCTAGCCCAAATTAACCCCCACATTATCTACCAGTTCTTATATGCCCGAGAAAGGACTCTTAACTAGGACTTATTCCACGAGGGATCAAGTGCCAGACTGCCCCGTCTTCACACGTGCGAAAAAAATAAATTCCCGTTCTGGGAAAATATTTTAATGCCACGTCACACAAGAAATAGCGAGGGTAAAAAAATGAGTGTACTGCAAAGAGGACTACGTTGGTCACATTCCACTAGAGCCTCGCAGTAAGTCTATGAAATGTTCAGTTTACCCTCATTTATTAGGCGTGTATATAAAGAAATAAGACAAAAGCTGCATTAAGGAAAAGACGAATAAACGATAAAAGAAACATGAATTTTTCCCAATTCTAATTTTAAAATATCGAAATTGCTAATTTGGACCTAACTCATCTCGACAAAATCAAGAGGGCTAAGACCTCCCTCAACGAGTGTCCCGGATATGACATTAAACAATCTTTGAAGTACCCCTACATTGCTATCGCTCCCAGGTCAACTCTAGTACCAAGTGATAGCACCTGATAGGACTGTATCTATGGGTTAAATAGAACTAAACAACATATTTATGCTAAACTGAATTGTTTGAAATGGAATTGTTTTGACATTGAAACTGTTCATCGCTAAACTGAATTGTTCGAAAAAGAACTGTTTTGACTCTAAACTGCGAGTGAACAAAAACTATACTGATACTAAACTAAATTGTTTGAATTAGAACTGTTTGACTATACTGAATAGCTTGATATAGACATGGTTTTGACGATTAAACTGTGTACTTATGCTAAACTGAATTGTCTGAAACAGAACTATTTCTTTGTATAAAAATGGATTTGGCATTAAATAACCTACAAAGGTTGAAATATCATAAAATTCAAACAAACATACATCTAGATACGAGTGGCTCTCGGTAGTTAGGAAATCTAGATATCTTTACTTCTCGACCGTATTGTAACAGTTATCTTCGTAGGAAATGAACTCGTTGTCCAGAATTCAAATCATATGTAATTTAACGCAGCTCTATTTCACTTAGAAAATATATGACTTCAACTATTGACCCTCATCTATAGGTATATAGATGGGAAGACAGATCTGTTATATTCTTATGGTAATTGGTCTAAAACTAAAACTCTGAATTCAAACCAACTGTACTCGGATTTGTGTCTCCTCCTTCTTGTTCGGAGGGTTTGACTATATATATATAATGAAAATAATTCCTACATGGCCAAAGGCGAGTCTGCCTAGGTTTCACCAAACAGCTCTTCATGATATATATATATATATATATGTGTGTGTGTGTGTGTGTGTGTGTGTGCGCGCGCGAGCGCATGTGTGCGTGCGTACGTGCGTGCGTATGTGTGTGCGTGATTCAGGTATGCATTGACTTTAGATCGAATTTTAGATTCTTGGATACGGCAAAGATCCATTTTCGATGCTTCTTAATCACACCTTATCATCATCATCATCATATCGTGCTGGCAGCACGGATATCCCTGACCCTCTCTCGCCACTCCTCCCTATCGTTCATCGCCCTAGGTAGGTCTTCAGGACAACAATCTGTATCCTCACATAGCTGCTGAATGTACGTTCGTGCTGGTCGTCCTGCTTTTGCGCGGCCGTGTGTGGGGATCCATAAGAGTACATCTCTTATGAGTTCATCTCTGCTTCTCCAGCAATGTCCTGCATGTCTGGTTCGCCT
This sequence comes from Sepioteuthis lessoniana, assembly GCA_963585895.1. NCBI lineage: Eukaryota > Metazoa > Mollusca > Cephalopoda > Myopsida > Loliginidae > Sepioteuthis > Sepioteuthis lessoniana. Next base: position 56,238 of record CAUZXS010001793.1, read on the forward strand.
AACTTGAATAGATTTCGTGATAGGGGGCAGGTGGCCGTACAGTTGGTGTCTTGTGGGGTGTTGCTGCCAGGACTTGTTGAGGATTGCACGCAGCATTCTTGTGTAATTGCCATCTAGTTTCTTCTCCAGCCGTTTTGTTAGCGTCCATGTAGTGCATCCATATAGCAGTATCGATGTGACCGCTTCCTGGAAGAAACTGCGTTTCATTTTATCGGTTAGGTCTGATTTCCATATAGTCGATAGCCTATTGATAGCTGTCCATGCTTTCGTTAACCTCGTTTCGATGTCCTTTTCGGTTGATTCGACGCTGCTTCCTAGGTACGTGAATTTGTCTACTAGTTTAAGAGGGGTTCCTTCTAGAGTGGAGATGTCCCCTGTTTGGTTATAGCACATATATTCCGTTTTGTGTGCATTAACATGGAGGCCTATGCTTGCTGCTGCTCGTTCCAGGCTATGCAGAAGTGTTTCGGCTTGGTCAGGTGTATACACGTAGCTAACCAACGCAATCAATACAAAAAAATCAAAATCACACCTAGCAAAGACTACACGACTATTGTTTTTGAAAATAGATTTTCATTTTATTTTCCTGTGAATTTAACGCAGCTAAAGTTAACGTATTACTAAAGAAGGATGTATCACTGTTCATATAAAGCCAACGTTTTGAGATAGGAACTATCTCCATTACAATCCTTCATGAAATTTGACATGTAAGGCTTAATGTAAGCTTTTCTATTTTGTAGATAAAAATATCAAATCATCTTAGTATCAATAATTTTGAATTAATTTTCCAGTAGAAGTTTCAACAAATTCTAAACTAGTCTTTAAACGAACAAATATTGAATGAATTAAAACCTCCCATTCAGTATTTTCACAATGGCTAAGTGTGCCTAAAAAGTCATTCTCAAAACATCCCTTCCTGATGCGTCCCTGGTCAATAAATTTTCTCCGTAACTTCTATGTACATTTTTTTTCAGAAAAATGAAAATATTTTCAACTTCTTTACGGTTTTGATTGCGTGTCATGTTGTCATCGATGACAGCTATATCGGTGATTGCTATTGGACTAACAGGGCAGGTGAATTACAAAATACAACTCGACCAAATTTTTAGGAGCACTGTGTGACTTATTCTCAGTTTCTGAGGCCTTTGGAATAGGATGGAAGTGGATAACAGACACAATGTGCAGGGTATTTATTTTCATATATTTGATTAGTTCACTTGTCTTCTCTTACTCGAACCACTAATGTAGAGAAAGAGTGAATCGACAAACCTACCGTCTTTAAAATGGCCAATTGTGTTTGGTGACGTAAGCGATTGCTGCTTAACAGCTGTTTACAGTCTGGAAATGCTAGATCCATCATCTATCTTACATTTAACCTACCAAAAGAGATGCTGGATATTGTTAACTCGTCCTTTGTTTCGAGTTTGTATGATTGATGGCATTTCAATGTGCGTGGGTTATTTTATACCAAAGCTATTTTCGGAGAAGAACAGCAGCGATAGTATTTAATTCTTTGTGTGAGGGAGTGGGGGATTCATACCTTTTATAAATGGATTAGTCCAAAAGGGAACTAGGCTCGAACTCAGTTTTTTCGAGGCAGTAGTCTAGCGATTTATCCATTATAACCACGGGAACTTCCTCAACTGGCCTACCTCCAGCTGCTGTCTTTTTTCATAACTTACATATTTGCACACCGCTGTGAATACTACTCACTGTACTCATGAAGCTTTACTTAACCATCAACTACCAAATGTCACCCATAGTGGAGAACAATCATCTTCCTACGCAGCTTTGTTACAGTGGATTTCTGTAAACTAGTTCATATTTATTTCTACATTAGCGACAGTGGACATAATGATAGAAACTAGACCCAACGAACTGACGCACTGCAACCAGAGCTCAGATGGAATTGATGGCCTTTATTTATCTTCAACATGTCTCAACAACTGCTTTATTTAAGGTATTTGATTACACTAAAAAAAAACTTATTCCCACTAACACAAAAGAGAAACATTATTTCAGATCGGACTAATTACAACTAAGATTAAACAAAATTACATTTTGTCACGCAGATACAAAAACGAAGAAAATACATTTTCTGGTCTGATGTGAGTTTCATAAATTATGTCTCCTAATAACTGTCGGCTTTCAAGCACTTAACTGAACCTTATTATCAATTATATTTTCCGTCACCAGAAGGTGAAAAGCCGATGTCTGCCCAAGGTATTTTCAATTACTCATCAAGTGTCTGCCCTTAAGCCCTTGAGATACCTTCATAAATCCCATTATTACTTATTCATTTTCCTATCACATGAAGGCGAAAAAGCATATAGTTTGAATATCTTTCCCAAGGCATTTCAGCTACATACCTAAAATGCATGAACCAATTTATTAAACATTCCTCTTGCTTCCGTCTTTCCACCCTTTTTCTAACCGGAGGCTGACACCCATACTGTCACACACGTTCCTTTAGAAATACCATATTCAGCCACGAAAAGGATTATGTTGTAATTGGAGACACTCTTTACAACCATTTATATTTTTGCACAAGCATTTTATTCAGATGAACGTTTGGACAATAAACTGTTATTTATATGAGAATCATGTTTTATCAATCATACTAAAGTAATATTGTAACATAGCCATACATGAATATGTGAAACGTACATAGAATGTTCAGAACATATACATAGAACATAGGAATGCCGAAACACGAAAACACTTACGACTTCTTAGTTCAGGTACGAAACTTTTTATTACATTTGATTTAACAGGTTTTCAACATAAAGAGAGAAATACACCTGACTTTTCCATCTGCCCCAAACCACGTGCGCAACCGACACAAGGCCACGGCGAGCAAGCGAAAGTCAACCGTCTTCTCTCGAAGCAGAACTCAACTCAACTATCTTTTTTCAAATCCCCCCAAATCCTCCGCGCACGCTTTCGGTGCATGACGTCATTCAAATCCCCAAGTCCTATCTGGGATTTTTATTTTGACATCTCTGAATGACAAATCCTCCCCGCGTGCGTGAACACCTGCGCTCATTTTGCACCTAACTAACCCATGCGCTAAGCGAAAGGTTCTCAGCCTAACTAAACCGAAAGGCAAGATATATAAAACGAAATCCCGTGGCCATTATATTACAATATCAGGAAATATCCACAAATTTTAAAACATAATTAAAATGGTTATTATTACATTTTTTTTTCTTTACCAAACTATAAAGCACTGAAACACTATAATCTAAATATTACATATAATTTATTAATATGTAGAAGTCATATATATGTAACCGTAGTGGTAATGATGCTTCAGCCTCGAAACCATGCCGGAACCCAGGGTCATCATCTGATGAAGACTTTATTGGAAGCAAAACTGCTGTTTATGCGGCAGTATTTTTATGTAATTTTTGATATGAAAAACCTCAGAAATAGTTCGGATGACACTGGGAAAGACAAGTGACAGTTGGGAAACACCACCACATAGTATGATGAGGGCTGGTAACCCAATGCACAATTTTCATTTCATAGAGGATTGTGATAAGATACAAACAAACTTACTAGCAAAACCACATTGATTTAGTACGAAACAGATTAAGGATGATCAGGAATGGGGCGAGAATCAGATCATCACCATCTGACAACGAACTTGGACCGTCCACAGATATAAAATGCTGTTGCGGACGGGGTTTTACGACCCTTAAAGGAATGCGTATCCATCGCACAAAAATTGATTGCCTAAGTAGACAACAACGTAAATCTCAACCTGAGATAAATAAGTCGATTGAAGCGAAACACAGTCAGGAGAATTACCTCAATACAACGGTTACCTTTGTTTTTCAACCCAACATACCCAATGTTAAAAGGAATTTGTATAAATTGGCCATGATCTAATGACACTAAATGGAAAACACTTGATGAAGAGTTGTCTTTCATTATGCGAACAAGTTCGAAATGATCAATCGGTTTGAAATTTCATTATTTCACAAATATTGTGCATACAGTGTGTTTAGACCACTTTGTATAAGAAGACCAGCAAAACCATTAAAAAAAATGCCAATAGAAGACAAAGAGAGAAAGGTCAGCTTAGATCCGAACAAAGGCGTCTGAAAAAAATGGCTCAAGGAAATACATGGCGATAAGACTTCAATGAAACAACAATTGTCAAATATAAAGAAAAAAATCCTTGTCATATCACGAGCGGAAAACGAAAGGAAACAGCAAATAAAAAAAGAAAAGCTAGACGCACTTTCGATAAGAACCCATTTATATTCACCAAAAACTTGTTGGAGGAATAAAAAAATAAAGTTCTTAATGTACCAAAAGAAACTTTTGAAGCGCACCTACAAAGAAAATATTCCGATCTGCTAGCAGATACCCCTATGGGAGATTTCAGTGAACTAGCTAGACCGCAACCCCCGGAAGAAACATTTGACAACTCTCCTATAAAACTTGAAGAAGTAAAAAAAATTGTTCGAAAGGCTAGAGCTAAAAGTACACCAGGTATCAATGGTATCTTCTATAAATTGTTTAAAGATGCCCTTAATTTTCGGCATCTCAAAAGTCGCGCAATTTTTTAAAAAATCACAGAGGATTGGGGATTAGCAGACGGAATATATATACCAAGAAATATATCTCATAATATCTGTAAGAATTTCGACCAATTTCGTTGCTCAATGTAGAGGGAAAATCTTTTTCGGGGTCATTGCTAAGAGAATAATAAGGTTCGTATGGAACAATAAATTTATTAATATCCCAATTTAGAAAGCTTGAATTCCTGGTTTTCCAGGTTGCATCGAACATACATCCATGCTGTTGGACCGAATAAAAGCGGCCCGAGATAATAAATCAGCCAAAGTTCATGTCATTTGGTTACACCTTGAAAATGCATATTGCTCCGTAAAGCACCCGTTTATTGAGAAAGTAATGGATTTTTTTTTATTCCAGAAGACATTGGTAAAGCACAACTTTTCCAAATGATATACAACTCCGTGGACCCACTCGTGAAAAGTGCACAACTTGGCATAATAACACATCGGAAATGAGACGCTAATTATGCATTGGAGACAGCAGAATCTTCCCTCAAAATGAAAGAAGTAATCGGATCTGTGGCAACTGGGAGAGCCGGTCATAAGAGACCACAAATAATAAACGAAGAATAGTTCATCATTTTGAGGAAAGCAAGCGTCTCGCCATAGCTGTGGCGCAACCCAAACAAGGTGCATGGACTAGATGGGAAAACTTCAAGGACAGGACTATCATATGGAGCGATATCGAGCAAATGGGGCCTAAACAATTAAATTTCCTTATTAAGGCAGTTTATGACATATTACCACCTCCAGTAAATTCAAAACTATGGGGATTAAGTACATGCAACCTTTGCAAAGTATGTGGGAAAATTGCTAATCTCAAACACGTTCTCACTGGATATCAGTATTCCCAAAGAAGTTAAACGTGAACACACAATGAAATCTTAGGGATTATTGCTGAGATTGTAAAAATGTCGTGAAACTGCCAATAAAATTTCATGTATAAAAACAAGTATGCAGTTTATTAAAGAAGGAAAAGTTTCGAAAACTCTAAATAGACAAAATCAACATTGCTTGATGGTTGCACGGACAAGCCCGTTATTGCTGACGTAGATCGACAATTCGCTTTTCCAACAGAAATAACATAAACTCACTTGTGTCTAGATTTCGTCATTTGATCAGTTATTTCAAGGAAAGTTATCATTGCTGAATTAACGATTTCGAGGACAACATCTACTGGGCGCATCAGCATAAACTGGAAAAGTACGAAGACCAGCGGGAGTAGTGTGTTAAGTATGGCTGTTCAACAGACATATTTCCTCTTGAGACTGGATGTCGAGGTTTTATTTCGAACTCAATCTCTACATTTTTAACCAAACTCAGACTTTCACCTGCAGAGTAGAGGGAATATATTAAAAAGATCCAAAACAAGACTGTGACTACATGTGCGGGGATATAGCATTCTTACAGATCAAACACCATCCAATAAAGTCAGGTTATATTTTGAGATACTGCTAGGGCGCCCTTGGTTAGAGGTAATGATTCTTCGGCCCCGAAACCATACCTGGACCCAGGGTAATCATATGATGAAGACTTTCTTGGAAGCAAAACTGTTATTTATGCGGCAGTTTTTGTGTATATTTTTTAATATTTATATTCACATAATCTTATGATTGATTCGATATATGGTTATAAATACTTTCTGGAAAGGCACGAATCTATATTTTCATCCAA
>CAUZXS010001793.1:67500-77500 GCA_963585895.1 Sepioteuthis lessoniana
TTTCTTTTTATCTCATGTCTAAATGATGCTGTCCAGATAGAAAATAGATACTGCTCTAGGTTAGAAATTTCCGAACTACCAGTTAAATTAAAATTAAAATTAAATAAAAAAAATCAGCAAAATAAAAACTGTAACCCTTTATTTGAACAACAACAAATTAATCGTTTAATATCATTTGTCTGGACCAGTTGACAACAAAAGACTGGTACACGAAAGTGACACAGATTCTCCCGAAGACCTGAAATGTTTTCAATTCTCCTAGATTTGTTATCCAACTAAGGCAAGATAGCTCATTTTTCCCTATTTTCCTCATAGCTGAGAAGAGAAAAGAAGAGAAGATCGGATGTCTATAAAAGATTAATATTCTGCGTATTAACTATTAACTTTACGAACTATGTAATATCATTTGCATATTAAGTTGGACCGACTAGTTTCAAATACGAAAAAAAGGAGTTATGGTGTAGTTGCTCATATCTGACAATACGTACATATTTTCATCAATTGATTTTTTGCCAGTCTAGATGCCTGATATATATATATATATATATATATATATATATATATATATATATATATATATATATATATTCTCATCCAAAGACAGACTGTTTCGTTGTATCACAACTGTTCAGTGTGGCTTGACACGTATGACACTTCCAGCTTGGATGGAAATCCACCCAATTTTATTTAGACGTAGTATCATGCCGCTCATCCACAGGCGACATACGTCAGCTCGAGAATTATAACGCCTTATGTATTAACGTTCGTTTGTTTATATATTGTCTGACTGGATGCCCGAGTACTTAATTCATTAGAAGAGCTTTGCACACACACACACACACACACACACACACACACACACACACACACACGGACTCACATGCAGAAGAAAGGACGGAACAACTCACGCACATGTGTATTCATATCCTCTGCTCCCATATGCAGACCACACTTCCACTTAAACAGACAAAAGTGTGAACACACATACACACACGCTCTAGCACATGTAAGTACAAATGAAGCCAAATGCACAAATAAATGTTTATATCATTGTAAAAACACACACTCTCTTTCTCTGTATATATATATATATATATATATATATAATCCATGCAATATTGTCTTTACGAGCATAATCACCAGAGGAGAGTAATTCTTTGACCTTTAAAAAAATATGTTTTGCTTAATAAATGGGAAATACGTATTTCATCACGCACGGTCATATGTCATTATTCCTAATGCTTCTTCGTATTTATTTATTCCATTCTATTCATTACTCAATCTTTCTGTCTGTCTGTGTCTTTATTTCTTTCTGTCTCTGTCTATAAGTGTCTGTATCTCTGTTTTTGTGTCTGCCTATGCCTCTGGCTTTGTCTATGTCTCTGTCTGTCGGTCTGTCTCTCTCACTCTCTCTCTCTCTCTCTCTCTATATATATATATATATATATATATGTGTGTGTGTATGTGTGTGTGTGTGTGTGTGTGTGCCGCGTCTGGAGGAGTTTTTTCTCTTTTAGAATGAAAATTGAAGAAAAAAAATGTTTATATGAAAAAAAAGCATTATTTGCTATTCAGTTTTCTTATTTTCATTTCTAATATCATTGTTCAAATAATATTATTCTGCACCACTTTTACCAGCGATTTTCTAATTAGAATCCATTACTCCTTTTTGAAAGACGCACTAATATCTATATGGACCGCAATGAACAACAAATTGCTAATTAGAATCCATCACTTCTTTTTGAAAGATGCACTAATATCTATATGGACCGCAATGAACAACAAATTGCTAATTAGAATCCATCACTCCTTTTTGAAAGAAGCACTAATATCTATATGGACCGCAATGAACAACAAATTGCTGATTAGAAACCATCACTCCTTTTTAAATCAAACCATCAATATCATCATGTAACAGTGCTACCTACGGAATGCTAGTGTCCCCACCTCTTTCTGATTAGAATCAGTAATTCTATCCTGGATTATCTTTTAACAACCAAATACTAATTAGAACCCATCCCTAGTTTCTAAATAGATTTATCAGATATGATAATGGACAACATTGGATCATCATTTTTTTCTGGTATCACTGATATTTCATGTCGTATGAAATCTTTCAGTTCATCAATAGTCAGCAGTGGTAAGATACCCCGTTAAAGTAATCAAAAAGTGATACATCTACGAAGAGAACCGGTCGCGGGATGTTAATGGTAGTCTTGGTTTGTTTGTTTTTTTTTGTTAATATTTCTAATATAATGACTTGATCTAAAATTTTCTTACAACTGAAACTGCATGATTTCTGTAGTTAAAAGACATACGTCTCACCTATTAGCTGTTACTCGGCAACAAGTCTAAATCTGAGAGATCTTTCCGTTGGACTATATATCTTTTAGTGGAAGACTATTCATAAGTCTTCACAAATATATTATATACATTTATTCAAGTTAATAAACTTTTTGGGAAATTAATATATATATATATATATATATATATAATGTAATTTTATCTGAATATATATATACATCCGTTTTACTTTTAAATGAAAACTTATCAAGCAAAATAGACTGATAAATATTTTAAAATTTTCAAAATATCTGTATTTGAAAAGAATACATTATTCGAAAAAAATTCAGTCGGCGAAATATCGCTTTCCTCCGAAGAGCAGAAATAGAAAAAAATGGGAATATATTTTGTCGCTTTTAGTTGAGCCAACGTTTGAACCTCTGAAAAGATTGCACTGACACATAATCTCTAACGCACACTTAAGAGCAAACAGCTAAACCCTGCATGTATACACAGACGCGTATAGATAAAAGAAAAGAACGAGAAAGAATGCTGGAACATGTAAAAAAAAAAAGGAAACAGCAATACAAGTAAAACTCACAATACCACTCAAGGAAATAAGCTAGAAAGTACTGGCAAAAGAAGGAAGACTAAAAAGATATCGGACAGGAAAAAAATGACTAATCCAAAACAAGACAATCCAAAACAATGAAGTAAATTATACTGGCAATGTAATATAATTGCGGAGGGATTTTTTTAGATTATCATTTTTCGTGTTATATATCTTATCTTTCGGTTTACTTAGGTTGAGAACCTTTCGCTTCGTGCATGGGTTAGTTAGGTGCACACATTGAGTGCAGGTGTTCACGCGCGCGTAGGGCAGATATGACAATCAGAGATGTCACAATAAAAAAAACCCAGAGAGTAAATGGGACCGGGGAAGTGAATGACGTAATGCCCGGAAGCGCTGAGGATTTTGTAATTTGAAAAAAAAACAGTTAGTTGAGATTTAAACTCCGAACGAGAGAGTTGAGATTCGAGTCTAGAGGAAGGTAGTCGATTTTTGGTCTCGCCTTGGCGAGACCACTTGGGGTATACGAAATGTGCCGCGCGTTTGTTGAAGAAATTGTGTCTCTCTCCGCTCATGTCGAAAAACCTTAAACTTAAAAAGGTAAATAAAAGTTTCGTACCTGCACCAATTTCGAGTGTTTTCGGATTCCTATACGTTTATGAACATTTGTGAACGTTTTCCGTATCCGTATGATTATGTCTATTTCACGTATCCATATCTTGGTCGACCTCGTGGACCCATTATATATGCGACAGCAAGTCGAGGAAGAATGCACAAAGCCATAACAGCAACCAGATGACAAGAAAACGAAACAATTTTGAATCAAAATATGGGAACCTCAAAAGCATTACAGAAAAGCAGAATGGGTAAGCAACATAGAGAAAAGAGTTCGAAGGACTCGAAGAAGAAACAAGGGCAAAAATACACCTTAATTCACTCAGAGCAACACTCAAAGAATTACCAAATTGGAAAACGCCCGTCTTTGATAGCATACAGGGATACTGGTTTTAAAAAAAAATTCACTTCCATCCATGACACACTGTCGAAATGAATAGATACCTACAAGAAAAAGAAATAGCCTACTCGAAGTGGAACCGCCCGTTACAACTACAGACTCATTTCGACCCTACCGATAATGTGGAAAAAATATGGCACAATTAGGGAGGAAATTGACGGTTCGCTGCAAAGCCGCAAATTGTTCCCGGAGAAACAGAAAGGATGCTACAAGTTGACCAGAGGAACAAGAGAGCAAATATACGTTGATCAACACATCCTGAAGAGGAGCAAGACGAGACGAAAGAACCTAGAGGAAAGGGATATTTTGCCTGCTGACATGGATTGACCACAAAAAGGCATATGATGGGGTCCCGCAAAGCTGGATAACAGATTGTCTCAAAATGTACAAGTCAGAGTGGTGTCTTTCAGGGTAATGCGCTATCACCATTACTATTTGTAATAGCGATGATGACACTAAGACAAATACTTAGGAAATACACAGGCGGATACAAAACTCCACAAATCGCAAGAAAAAATCAACAACCTAAATTATATTGACAACATCAAACTGTCTGCCAAAAATGAAAAAAATTGAAAAACCTGTAACAGATATTGAGGATATACACTCATGATATAGTGAAGGAATTTTGCATAGAAACATATGCTATGCTAATAGTAAAAAGCGGAGACATAAAGACACACTACTATGGCAAAGCAAAAAAAGAAAAGACGCAACAAAATAGATGCAGATAATATGGTGATAGAGACCAAACGATCAATCACGTAAAAAAAGCAAGTGTAGTAAATCAACGCAGAGAGAGAGAGAGAGAGAGAGAGAGAGAGAGAGAGAGAGAGAGAGAGAGAGTATAAGACTAAACACGACATGGTAGCCAAGGTGATCCATTTAGAATTGTTCAAGACATTTAAATTAGACCAAATGAACAAATGGTATAAATCCAAAACAGAACTTTTCTACAAAATGAGACGCAAAAAAAAAGCTTTAGAATTTTCAGATACAAACATATCATATAGTCTCGGCTACAAACCTCATGATAGTAAGGAAAAAACTGCCGTTATTTAGGCTTTGCTGCTCTGGCTGATCAGAGGGTAAAGTTGAAGGAAAGCGAAAAGAGAGATAAGTACCAAGACTCTGTTAGAGAACTAAAAAAAAATAAAGAACATGGAAGTGATTTTGGTGCCAATGGTAATCGGTGCGCTCAGTACTGTCACCATAGGATTGAAAATGGGACTTGGGGAATTGGAAATAAAAGCATGGGAGGAGATAATTCAAACTGCAGAAATATTAAGTCAACTAGAATACTAAGAAGTGCTCTGGAGAGGAGAGGAGACTTGCTGTCACTCAGACTAGACTGGAATACCATCAGTTACACTGCAGTAAAAATAATCTCAAAAGAGTAAAATAATTATGATAATAAATAAAGTAACTTAATTCGGGACAGAACATCAGACTTAGTGATAATAAACCAAAATAAAAGAGTGAACAACTGAGTGAAAATGAAAGAAAGGCCCAACAGAAACAAATACATTAACCTTACTAGAAAACTAATAATCCTGTGGAACATTAGGATAACGATAATAGCAATTGTAATTTGCAAGTTTAGAACGGTTTCCAAAAGCTGGAATAAGGGATGGAAGCATTTGAAATCTCACGACAAATCGCGACCATCTAAAATACAGCAATTTTGAGATCGGCCAAAATCCTGAGAAGAGTTGTCGAAACTTGAGTAGACTTGTTGTCACCCAAACTTCAATAAGAAACAATGATGTCAAAAACTTTCTTGGTGGTATTTAGTGAGAAGTAAAATATGAAGGAGCAAGTTAGTTGACTTTATCTAAGTTAAAACTCAAATAATCTTATTTTCATTTTTTTCCGTGTGTATGTGACTTGCTGTTCATGAATATTAACCGTAATTGTTCTCGGTCTCATCTGTGTCAGGCACTCAAGATAACAAACAAAATCCTTGGGTCTAGTATAGCCACAATATACTACCCATAAAAATTACAAATAAATCAACATAGGGACCAGACGACAGGTTTGGGTGTTATGATTGGCCGATGCTCCCTTGATGGGTGGGCATCTTGTGAATGTTGACTGTTCTTCTTCCAAATACACAAAATATTCTCCTTTCAGCAACAGAAATGATGAACAACTCAACCACTCACTCCAGAGACAACAGCGTAGAGAATGGACTCAGAAAGATAACAAACTAGCATTATATAGTTATCTTAGGAGCAACCCTGCAAAAAGTGGATATAGAAAAAGAATGATAGAAATATGGACAAAATTCACTAGGTAAAAGGCAACAGGTTAGGATAATAACAAATAATGGTTGGTTTTCTTGAAATACTGTGATTCCAACAAATATATAGGCAAACACATCAATAACCCCCCCCCAATGCAGTAACCGAGACACTAAACACAGGAAAGCCAGAAACTCCTGTACAAACACTACATGACAATGACCCATACATCCCACACACACAAACGCAAACACTGAACAAATACGAAAAAATAATGTAGATACCATTAAATAAACATGTATTAAAAGAAAGCCACATTGCCTTCTCTTAGGAACCGAGACTGGGAGACAGTCAAGTCTAAAACCGCGAAAGTGAACGACTTTTTGACAAATATCCCGACAAACGACATCATGGAGTTAAACGATTTAATATACACGGGAGCAAAATTAGCATGTGAAAAAATCGGGGTCCCCTTGAAAACCACAGACAGAATGTCAAAACCCGGGAGGGAGCACAGACTAGAATCACGGATAAAAAGACGACAACAACAAGCAAGATAACTAAAACAGAACATTAAGAAATATTCCCACGAAACTGAAAAAGCACGGATACGAGACCGAAAAAATAAACCAACCAACAAATAATGGCGAAAGAAAGAGGACTAAGAAGATACCGAGACACGACCAAACAGTAAACACAAAACTGGACGTTCCAAAAAATTCAAACACCAATTACGGAGAGAATAGGCAAAGCCATACCAACAACTGGATGCGAGAGAGGGAAAAGATTTTGGAGCAAATACAGGATGGGAAAGATCGTAACAAAAAAGCAGAATGGATAAAGAACATGGAAACAAAGTTGCGAATGCTTGAAGAAGGCACAAAGGTGAACATATACCCCGACAGGCTCAAGACAAAACTTAAAAAGATAGCAAACTGGAAAACCCCTGCTCTTGATAGCATACATAGATTTCGGGTTTAAAGATTCACCTCCATACACGACAGACTTGATATCGAAATGAACAAATATATACAGAAAACTGAGGTACCCAAAATGATGACCAAAGGGAAGAACACTCTAATCCAAAAAGACCTCCACAAAGGAAACTTTCTAAACAACTATAGACCCATAACGTGCCTTTCAAAAATGTGGAAAGTACTAACGGTATAAATTAGAGGGAAGATCCATTACATTGATAAGCCGATAAGTACCCCCAAGAAACAGAAAGGATACCACAAGAGAACCAGAAGCATAGAGGAATTACTAAATATAAATCAACACATCGTCAATGAGAATAAGACGAGACAGAAAAATCTAGCTATGGCCTAGATTGACTGCAAAAAAAGCTTAAGATATGGTCCCCAAAAGCTCGATACTACACTGTCTAAAATGTATAAAATAACCGACCATGTTGTACAGTTCATCGATAAGACCAGGAAATCCTGAAGAGTGGAATTGACTGCAGGAAGACAAAGCTTAGTAGAGATTAAGATCCAAAGAGTCATATTCCCAGAAGATGCACTATCACCATTACTATTTGTAATAGCTATGATGCTACTCAACTACATTTTTAGAATATGCACAGCCGAATACAAAAACAGTTAATCGCAAGAAAAGATCAACCACTTGATGAAAATGGACAACATAAAAAAATCGGAAACCCTATTACAATCTGTGAGATTATACAGTGAAGATATAGGAATGGAATTAATGAAAAGTGGCAAACAACACATGATGGAATGACTTGAACTACTGAATCAAGTAGTTATCAGATTGTTCGGAGAAAAGGAATATTAGGAGCTGAAGCCATCAAGCAAGTAGAAATAAAAGAAAAAAATTAAATGCGTACCTCAGAAGAACCCGAAATTTACTCGAGCCCAAACTCAATAGCAGAAAACTTTTCAAAGGGATAAATACCTGGGTTGACTCCCTCGTGAGATAGTCGGGACCATTTTTGATGTGGACCAGAGAAGAACTTAAACAAATGGACCAGAGAACAAGAAAACTAATGCATACGGCTGTGAATCCCATAAACGAAGAAAACAGACTATATGTGTCACGAAGAGATTGATGAAGTGGGCTTGCCAGCAATGAAGAGAGCGTTGACGCATCGATACAATGGCTTGAGGACTACATAAAAAAGCTTGGAGGAAGACTGATTACAGCCACCAGAAACAATACTTAAGACACGAGTAGAAGGACAATAACCAGAAAACATTTGTGAGAAAAAAAAACAACTCCGGACATTTAGCGCGACTAACAAGCGACATCGCACATGCGAAAACGTGGACATGGCTAAGAAAAGGAAACCTTTAGAGGGAAACCTAATCTCTTCTAATAGCAGCTCAAAACAACGCCATAAGGACGAACCATATTAAAGCGAAAATTGATAAGACGCAAAAAACGCAGTGGTGATACAGACAAAACGATCAATCACATAAGAGAATGCAGCAAATTAGAGAGAGAGAGAGAGAGAGAGAGAGAGAGAGAGAGAGAGAGAGTATGACCAGGTACGACTGTGTGGGCAAGGTAATCCCCTTCAATTGTACAAGAAATTGAAGCTTGACCATACGAACAAATGGTATATGCACAACCAAGAATGTATCCTGGAGAATGAGTCAGACACTACCCTATGGGATTTTTACATACAAATGCATCCCCTAATCTCGGCCAGAGACCAGATCTTATAATAATCAACAAAAAAGAGAGAATTGTGGGCTTTGCTGTCCCAACGGACCTCACCGTAAAATTGAAAGAATACGGAAAGAGGGATAATCACATCGACCTTGCTTGGGAATTGAAAAAAAACCCTGGAACATAAACGTGACGATTGTACGAATTGTAATTGGTTCTCTTGGTACAGTCACCAAAGGATTAGTACCAGGACTGGATGACTTGGAAATAACGGGACTGGTGGAGACTGTTCAAACTACAGCATTTTTGAGATCGGTCAGAATATTGAGAGGAGTCCTGGAGACTTGAAGGGAGTTGTTGTCACTAAAACCTCGGTGAAAAGCTATCAGCTAACGTTGGCGTGAAAAACTCACCAGGAATAAAATAATATTAATACTCAATACGAACAATGGTATATCCACATCCCAAAATCAGCCCTGGAAAATAAGACGTAAAAACTCCTCTGGGTTTATGACATTCAAACAGATCATCTAATCTTGGCCAGACTTCAAGACCTTGTAATTTTATTTACCAACCCCTCTGCTCGGGCAGGATATGACACAAGGTCAATTTTTAAGCGGAGTTTAACAGGATTCAATTCAGAGTATTCCTTCTCCTAGACAAGCTGCCTCACCAAGGCTGAAGAAACCAGTCTGTCCTACTATTTACCCATAGCTGGAGGGAGAATAATTGGATTCATACCTTTCCCAAGGGTATTAGAGCTATGTGAAATGCAATCAATTTCGTCCAGGATTTGAACTTGTGTCGTCGTGTCCATTTCCTACGACGATAACCTTGTAATAACCAACGAAAAAATAGAAGTTTGCTGTCCCAGCTGAATACAGAGCAAAATTAAAAGAAAGCGAAAATTAGGATAAGTACCTCGATCTTACTAGTGATAGTTACTCTTAGTACAGTCACTAAAAGACTAGTACAAAGACCGCAGGAGTTGGAAATAAGAGAACTAATGGAGACAATCCAAAATACTGCATCATTGACGTCAGTCAGAATACAGAGAAGAGTCTTGGAGACACGTGGAGACTTGCTATCACTCAAACTCCAGTTAGAGACAATCGGCTAACAGTGTTTGAAAATCTCTCCATAAGTAATAACAATGATGAAAGAAAAAAGTATTGACACATTAATTGAGTACTAAAGTTATAATTTACCAAGCGTTGATTAGTTTGACACAAGGTAAGATTTATGGAGGAACCA
>CAUZXS010001793.1:82500-85000 GCA_963585895.1 Sepioteuthis lessoniana
ATTGCAGAGGTGCAGTCGGGATATTTTAAAGGTCTAGCCGACTAAGTGATCCGGTAATCATTGTATAAAGTTGCCTCTTCCCATCGCAGCATTAGAAACCTGATGAAAGTTGATGTAAAAGAATTAATGAACAAAAAAAAATTTATCAGAAACTTGACTGAAAGATATAAAATAAGCATTAATAAAGCCACATACGTAAATATGATTATATTGTGGTAAAATATCATCATCTAATACATATTTTAAGAGATATTTTCATTGTATTTATTCTTTCACTCATTCCTACTTTTATGAATGCATCTGTTTGTCTCCCTATCTCTGTCTATTTGTTAGTCTGTCAGTCTGTCTGCCTCTCTCTCTTTCTCTCTCTCTCTCTCTCTCTCTCTCTCTCTCTCTCTCTCTGAATATATATATGTATGTGTGTGTTTGTGTGTGTATATATATATATATATATATACAATTAAAATTACAACAGTCACCGATTGACAAACGATAAATCGGCAATAAAATTGGTAAGAAATAAAAAGTGTACACGTGTACTGAAAAAATATAATAACATAATGAAACAACAGTTTGATTTTATGTTTCATGATTATGTGTTTCACGCTATCGATCATCAGTGGGCTCGTCAAACCATGTTTGCCCAAACCTATTTATATACATGCGTGCGTGCGTTCGTGTGTGTGTGTGTGTGTGTGTGTACGCAAATCATGTATATATAGTAATTACGCAATGCCTACACACACACACACACACACACACAAATATATTATATATATATATATATATATATATATATATTATATATATATATATGTATATATATATATATATATATATACTTTCTGCTAGTAAGGTTATCGTCAGACTAAGCATGAGGGAACCAAACATATAAATTAGCAGAGTCTCTTGAGAGTTACAAGTCAAAAATGTATGCGTATAAACGAATGAAAGAATGAAGAAAATAATTATCTCTCTCTCTCTCTCTCTCTATATATATATATATATATATATGGGTGTGTGTGGAGAGGTGCCCTTACGTGTGTGCATGTGTGTGTATGTCTGTGTGTATGTGTGTGTGTGTGTGTGTGTTTGTGTGTTTGTGTGTGGGGCGCCCGCCGTTTAGTGATTATCAATATAGGAAACCCGAGTTCAAATCCTGGGCGAGGCTATCTGCATTCAACATAGCATTAATACCCGCTGGAAATATGTGGATTCAACTATTCTCCCTATAGCTATGGGTAAATAGAATGCCAGAGCGTGCTCTTTAGTTGTTTTATGGTAGCTATTATGATAGATAGATAGATAGATAGATGAATTAAGAGAATGGCTAAATGATTTACAGAATTAATAGTCAATTTGACGGAAAATATAAGTGAAATATATGCATCTGTTATTATTATCATTATTATTATTACTAAATTAAAGCAAAGAAAAGCAATATTGTTTAAGTGATCAATACCTAAATATACATTATACATGTGAGATTGACAGAAAATAGATTTCTTGCTTGACAAATGAAAACGTAAGCCGATTACATTGGCAAAATTTACCTATCTACCCGATCAACAAAGACTTGAAGATGCATGTGCATCGCACGTCTTGATGTAAGTAATGGCACTTAAAGCTACGATAACTCAGCGCCAGGGAAATAAGAAAGCGATGTAGATAAATTCATCTGATAATCCAAAGTTTTGGGCCCATAGATAGATTAAAAGATAGATAGAAAATTAAAGAGATGGACAGATAGATAGACACTAGTTTTTGTTGAAAAGTTCTGAGGCTCTCTAAAATAATTTCATGGAATGTAAGCAAATTGGTTGCAGGTCACACACTGTCGGTGTTGCAGTGCTTCGATCCTATTTCTAACTAATAGTTTGCAAAAATGATATGAACTTTTCTACCCACAGTCTCAGATACATATTACTACTCTTCTTCTAGGAGAATGGCTTTGGCATTAAATAACCTGAAATAAGTTGATATGCCATTAAACAAAGAAACCAATCAGATACATATAACGATATATATATATATATATATATATATATATATTATATATATATATATATATATATATATATATATATTCTTTTGTTTTAAACCAAGAAACTTAGGAATATTATCCGGATTCCATAATAATTTATTTCAATTATTCAATCTCGTCAGATGGAATAAGTGAAATAGCTTTATTATGGAAATAGAATATAATTCTACATTTCTTGTTTTTTAAGCCAAATTTATATTGCTCTGCAGATATATTTTGTATTAAATAGCAGTGCATAAAGTTCTCATTTTTTTATATTCACTGTCCTTATTTACTTTATATATATATATATATATATATATATAGAGAGAGAGAGAGAGAGAGAGAGAGAGATTGAGAGAGAGAGAGAGAGAGAGACAAATAGATAAAAATACAGAGTGAGAGAGACAGACAGAGAAACAGAAATGCTCAGAGATTGATAGATAGTTAAATAGATAGATTCGCAAGTATAACTTA
>CAUZXS010001793.1:90000-92264 GCA_963585895.1 Sepioteuthis lessoniana
CAGAAATTTTTGTATCAAAGAATATTATATTTGGAGTTAAAAAAAATAATGGATATAAAAAATCATCTATGTATGATCATATAAAAAAATTGGCTGCATCTATATAAATGTATATAAATATATAAATGTGTAGATCTCCATATTAATTTCGTTTGCATCACATTTAAGAATAGATCAATTCCATACATATAGCATGTATATATATACATATATGCGCATTTAAAAGCAGGTATTTTTCTTTGATTATGTACAAGTGTATATACTAATACTCACGCATTTGGAATATCGCAGCCTGTATATATTTTTAATAATCCTTTTTATTTTGGAAATTATGATTTATTGGTGCGATTGTGTTTTTTTGTAGTTAGTGTATTGTAAAGAGGAAAGCACTTCTAACAGGAAATCGACGTAAGCACTTGTATCAGTCGCTAAAACTAATTTGGAGTGTACGGTCGACTTTGTGCTTTTATGTTCAGCCAAAAAAGAAAAAAAATATTTTAAGAATTTGTTAAGCAACTAAAATTCGCTAAACAAGCGAGCCTTGTTACCTGTGGGCAGTGGTGTATGCTTGAAACCCCAGCTGCAAAGCCAGTTGGCGGTACCGGATTACGATACTTATATCAATTTGCATTATGAAGGCCGGTGATATATTAGCGTGACCTGGTGTGACCTGCTGTCAGGATGTTGGGTAACGTACGTCAGGCCCGTTGTGGGCCATTACGGTGGGACCAATGGACAAACGTCCCCTTCATAAGACTTTTTGGACTTTTTGCATTTATTATTTACTCGGACTTAGCAGGTAAGTAGGTGTCATTTTTTCATTTTTTAATTAAGCTGACTATTTCATATATGGTTTCATGGATTATTGAATGAAAAATATATTTTCGGTTAGAATTATCAGCTGTTTATAATACGTTTCCTAATCTTATTGATTATGGTTTTTAGATAACTAAAAAAATGATTTATTCGGGTATGGTGAAAAAAGTACACATATGTTGGATAAAGGTTTAACTATAAAACCTATTGAGTACGGTCCGTAAATAAAGTACGCGGGTATCAATTTACTTTAGAAAAGTTAATTTTCTTTCAAAAGACACACAAAAAGAAATATTTTTTGTTGAATATTATGCAAAAAAATATTATACCCTCAGGTATAATTAATTTGCAAATATCTTCACCAGTGAAACGCAGTAAGCAAAAATATAAATAGTTATTTAATAATCTTTGGTTAGACGTGACAAAAAGCTGGATTATGGCGCACACAGTGAGAATTTTACTCACAAGTGATGATTTTCCAGTCTAGCTTGCCAACAGCTACACTATTTTTGGCACACTAAAACATGAATTAGTAGCTCTCCCAAATTATATCTATATATACATATATATAGCATGCATATGATATAATATAATATATATATATATATGTATATATATATATAGCATGTATATAATAAATTATAATATAACATAATATAATATTATATAATATAATGATATATATATATATATATATATATATATATACATAATTATATATATATATATAGCATGTACATAATTTAATATATATATATATATATATATATATATATATATATATATATATATATATATATATATATATATATATATATATATATATGTAATGTTATTTTGCCAAATGATGATAGATAAACGATGAGAATAAAGAAACCAAACCTTATAATTTTATGGAAGTGTTGCTATTTTATTTTCTGGATAAACAGTACTTCATACTGTCCGCTTTAACTGTAAAATGTTTCGATAGAAATGATAGAGTCGTATTATATTTAGTATAGAAGAAAATCGCCACCTTTTTTTAAAATGTTAGGGTGTATATATGGGCGATAATATCGGTACACATAGTAACGATTAGAATTTGGAGTGGGTAAGTCTTGTTAATAATCATGTTAAATCACGCGGCTGATGCTAACTGCCTCTATGTCCTTTGTTTACTTCTCTTGACACGTGTCATGACAAGGGTCAGTGAACAATACGTGGGTGTCTTTGGGTCTGCGTCGTCTCTAATCCTCTGAATTTTTTTCTCTATAACTCTGTGTATGGGTAGGTCTTTTAACCTAAGCTGTTCAGTAGGAAAAATTATTTTCATATATGGACAAGTTAAGGTTAAAAAATAAAATCGTTTTTTTTTAGAAAAAAATTTTTTTCTCTTTCTTTATTCGATTCTGATGAAACAATCGATTTGGCAGAGAGGAAAAGTGTATTTTATATATTCGCCTTATAAC
>CAUZXS010001794.1:2500-175000 GCA_963585895.1 Sepioteuthis lessoniana
CAAGACATTAAGGAATAAACTGGACTGGAATAACAATGACAACTTAAAACATTCATGTAATCGTAAAATAAAAAATGAATGCCCTCTAGGAAACAAATGTATTCTTGATAATATTGTGTATCTAGCCAACATTTCAGTTAAAGAGAATGATTATAATGATAAGGCTTACATAGATATGACAAGCTAAAACTGGAAATTTAGATATTATAACCACTGACAATCATTTAGAAACCCAACATTAAGAAATCAAACTGCTTCATTTAGGTATTACTGGGATCTAATAGAACTAGGACTAACACCTATTATAAATCGGAAAATAATAAAAAGATCCTCCTCAACAAACAGTGTACATGATAAGAGTAATTTATGCTTAGAAGAGAAAGTATGTATGTCAAAATATTTAAATAGAAATTTACTTAATTCCAGAAAAGAAATGTTTTCAGCATGAAGAGAAAGAATAAAATTCTTAGTAGATTTAACTTTATATATTATTAACATTAAATACATTTAACTACTATAAATTAACTGATTTATATATATTGTTAATTCTGTATATTAATCCATAATTTTTACAAAATAGACTAATTCAATATTTTTCTAATATAGAATACAAGTAAATTTAATAGATAAAGTATAAAAATATGTTTTTATAATAAAATAAAATAAATAATAGTAAATAAAAATAAGACTAATAGACTTAGAAAGAGTAGGAATTATCCCAATACTACACTGTTTTTTTTATTACACCGTTTTTTTGCTATGGGTAAACAAGTCTAAGAATCAAATATTTAAATTTTTCTAATATTACAAATTATTAGTTACATTAATAAAATATCTATTACATGATAATTCTTTACTTATAACAATTACTTATCATTCAATATGTGAATTACATATCAATTCTTTATTTATTATGATTGACTTAACATTCAATATATTAATCTCTTCTTAATATAAATAACATGAATTTTTATGGTAATTTTAATAGTTAGAATTAGTTCTTGTAAATTAAGATTAGCATTTAATCTTTGTTTCCTAATAACAGAATTATATTATTTAATATAGATAAAACATAATAGTCTCAAAGAAAGTAGAAAGCAAATGTAATCTAAAGATTTAAACAAGTTGTGTACTACTATTTACCTTTTCTGAGATTAGAATTTTAAAAAATTTTCAGTAGAATTTAAATTAGGGGTAATGGTTTTTTTTTTTTTTTTTTTTTATAGGATTGTATAAACATTATATAAATTAATAATAATAATAATAATAGATATAATATCTTCAATGCTTAAAAAATTTTTTTGATTAAAAAAATATAAAATATACTAAAAAATTATTTTAAAAATTAAAAAAATAAATAAATAAAAATAAATTTTTTTTTTCAAATCCCATTCTCGTCAGAAGCAATATGAAAACACCAAAATAAAAATTTTTTGATTATACATCTGCTGAAGGTTTTAACCCAAAATAAATTCATAATGACACCAAGGAAGTGAAATTTTTCTTTTTGTTTTTATTTAAAAGGATTTTTTAGCTCTACGTGTTGAGTGTTGAGGTATTCTTAATCCCAAATTAATTATACATCAATAGCCGTTGACATTGAGCACTGAAATTGGATACTCCTACTCTTTGGACTTCCTCCTCAGATCATATAAGAATATATATATATATATATATATATATATATATATATATATATATATATACACACACACAAAATTGAAATCAAGGCAGATCGTGAGGTTTACACATCTTACATAGCTAAGCATTATTTCTGAAACTCATTTTTTTGGAGAAAAAAAAAAGAAGCATATTATAAAATCATACATTTTACTTCAATTATGATTATGTCATTAGACAAAATTAAAATTTTTAACTCCAAGTGCCATTTTTACTGTATTGACTGTTGTCGTCAGTGCGAATATTTTAAAAAATGTCCAAATTAGTGTACTTTTGAAATGATTGACTGATTTTAATGGCATGTCAACCCATCTAGGGTTATTTCATGCATAGAAATTAGGGAATTGTTTTTATTGTATGTTCATAGTTTGTTTTTTGCATACTGTCCTATTGAATACAAATAATTTTTAAAACAAATTATTTTACCCATTGATCAGACACAGCAGGTACTACCACTCCAGGACAGAGTGGACCTGAGAGTAATGCCAATTAAGGGGTACTTCACACTTTTCAGTGTGACTGTTCTAAAAATGTCAAAATTAGTGTATTTTCTTTATAGATTTTAATCTTGAAGATGGAAGAAAATAAGCATTGTTTTCTGTATAAATATTTTTTATTTTAACAGTTAAAAATACAACTGAAAAGTAAAAATAGATTTGCAAAGATTATGAAAAAGGTACAATATCAAAAGTAATTTGTGAAATTTTTTGTTGCACAATATTCCAAAGTCAGGTTGTTGATTGCTTCGTGTTTCAGCATGTCAACACTTGCTGGGTTATTTAAAGCCAAAGTCTGTCTTTATTTTCAAGCAAGCACTTATTTCCAAGTAATTAATGATAATAAGCATTATAAAGCTTCAAGTAACTATTCCTAATACTAACAATTTACATACAGTTATATGATTTCAAGTATTCTTATCTAATACAAATAATCTGCAAAGTCATATGCTTTCAAGTATTCATTTCAGAATGTGCAACTTGATATTGTAGACATGAAAAGTTGCAAATATGGCTCAGTGGTTAGGGGAAAGGATGAAAGGTCCATTGGTTTTATGATCTGTCAGCCTTTTTTTCCTTTTTTTGTGCTAACAATTTTATAGTTTCAAGTAACTAATAATAATTTGTAATGAATTATAGCTTCAAGTAACTATTAATACTAATAATTTATACAGAATTATTTGGTTTCAAGTATTCCTATTGAATACTAATAATTGAAAGGACTAATATGGTTTCAAGTAAATATTCCTATCAAATAATAATTTGTTTGCACACAGTTATATGGTATCAAGTATTCCAGCTGAGAGTGGACCTGGACTAAGGGCAATAAGAGTGTGACTTCAACCTTCCCAGACCTCCAGAACTGAAGCCTTACCACCGGATGCAGTTTAGGGTCATACCCAGTACACAGTTTTTATAATAGAGCACATCTGATCATATTAAAACTTGAAAATACCTACCAGCGTCTATAAAAAAACATAATGAGAGCCATAATAATTATAACAGCAGCTGCAAGGCTAATCACAATTCCAAGTATATTTCCTAGAAAAGAAAAAAGAGATAATAGTATAACAGTTTTTTTATATATCAGAAATTAGTAGAACATTGAAATACATATAACCAAAAAACATACAACATCAATACAGAATTAAGTAGAGAATATCTTTAAGAAAAAAAAAATGCTTATGAGCACCTCATTTTATTAACTAGTGTTTAGTTGGATTTCTGATTGATTTTAACAGTAAGCTAACTCGTCTAGGATTATTTTAAGTAATTCAAGATAGATACCTCCCTTGCGAATCCTGACTAAATAAGACAAATATTCAGATAGAACTAAAGTGACAAATTTATAGGAGTACAATTTTTAAGAGATTTATGTTTAAATTTGTTATTTTCATTCAGATTATTCATCCAAAGTCATACTTTTAAGTAGAATAAAATATTTAAAAGTATAATTCAATTTACTAATGGATGTGGAAAAATTTTCAGGCCAACCAAGAAGAGAAATACACACCTTTTTCCTTTTCTTGGAATTGAAAAAAAAAAATTATTCATTTTTTAAAAAATGAGACATTAAAACTCATGTGTCAAATTTGCTGAACTTTGGAATGAATATTTGGAAGAGTATGTACTTTTTATAGCTCTATGATAGGTGTAACAAACTTTTTTAAGCATGTGTGCCAAAACTGATAATAATAATAATAATCTGAAGAAATTCTTTTTTGTGCCCCAAGGGATTTTTTACAGGTAGATTCAATAAACAAGGGAAGGTAAGTAATGAAAATACTCTCCCTCCCATAATTTGCTCATGTTGTCCAAATACAATGGTATATTTTTATACATATGCTAAATATACCATAGAATGGTACATTCTATAATTATTTTGAATATATCACAGAATGGTATATTTCATATCTATTTTAACTATACCAGAGAATTTAGATATCAATAAATCAGCCAAACTTTGAAATATTTATGTGAATTTCATTCTCTGTTATAAACTTTATTTTACCTATTACATTGGTGTTGTCTGTACAATTAAAATTTTGTTTACAATATAAACTATGCAATAATTCTTTTATGCATAACACAAAGTGAAGATCAAGTGGTGACTTATTATGAGATAGCTTTTTTTTTTATAATTATTATAATAATAATAATAATAATAATAATAATAGATAAATGAAAGAATGAATAAACAAATAAATTTTAAAAAATAATAATAATGAAAAAGGAGAAAAAAAAATTTTTTTCCAGAGTTAAAAGAAACTTTCTTGGCACTGAAATAAAATAAACTAAAAAATTTTAAAAAGATCTTGTATTTTAAAGTACTGGATGTTTAAAAAAAAAGTTATTTCATTTGGGATGTCCAAGGTAATTCAGAAAAATCGGTATCATTTGTGATCAAATAACTTTACCAATTCCCATTCAAATGATATCAAATTTTAACAGCATGTGTAGAAACAAATCAAAATACTATATTTAATGTTTATATAACGTTTTCTTTTCCAATTAATACCATTTCTGTATACATGAAAAGAAAAAACAAAACATTAAACAGAATTTTCAGTTGTTTCTACACATGCAGTTAAAATTTGAAATCCTTTGAATGAAAATTGGTCAAGTTATTAGATTATGAAATTATATGAATTTTTCTAAAACAACATGTACATCTCAAATGATATTAATATTTCTGAAACACCTTGTATATCTATTTATTTATCTATCCCAATCTGTTCATATTTATCTAATCAGATAATGAAATGATATTGAGTTCTCTGAAACACTCTGAATATCTATCTATCTATTCCAGTCTATACATATCTATCTATTCAGATGATGAAATGATATCAATTTTTATGAAACACTCTGTATATCTTATAAATCAGTTAATTGGTGTGTTTATGCAGCTTCAGACTGATTTATTGCCTCTAATTTCATGAGCTGCAACAAGCAACTGAAACATTTAAGTGGCAGTGTGAACAGGAAAGAAAACATTAACCCAGAATTAGTCAAATGTGTAGAAGCATAACATTTGCCCAGTAGAAATTCTAAAGTAGAAATTAAATCAGTACAATGAACTATTTTAATACATTAACTTTAGTAGATCTGACAATAAAATTTTTACAAATGTATAGTAACATGACTATAACCAGTTCCTTAAACTGAAATGGGGAAAAAATTATGTTTAAGAGTAGTTGCTTTTGTAATCGAGTAGCTGGCTGGTAGATAATTGGATGCTTTGAGTCAAACTTGTGACCCTGGATGTGTAGGTGAGATCTGTATGTTGGTTTAACAATGGGAGAAAAAAAAAAAAAAAAAAAAAGCGTAGGAGGACAAGATTGGTGATGTCACCAAAGATGACACAGGACCACTTAGGGCTTTTCCTAACTTCAGTCAGCTGGCAAGACAATGAACAGGCAAGCTTATGTTCAGCATCTGCTCAAAAGTTGGAACTAAATTCATATTTCCAGACTTCAACTGAACCAAACTTGCTTTATAGAGTTGTCACTGATGATGAGACATAGATTTTTGGGTACAACCTGGAAACCAAGTGTAAGAGCAGTCAGTGAGGCCAAAGAAATCAAGATAATGAAAGTCCTGTTGATGCGAAGAACATCATCCCTAGCAAGTTCTTGCCATAGGGCCAAATGATCAATTAACAAGTCCACGTGGAGATTTTGCAGTATATACTTTGCTTAGTGTGCGGGAACAAATAGGGTGGCAGGACAAATGGTGGCTGCTTCTGCATAACTATGCATCTGCTTACAACACCCTGAGCATCTGGAGGTTCCGAGTAAATAGGAACCTTGTTGTACTGGTGTTATATATTGACCCTTGACTGAGCTGTCAATCAGAGATGCACCCATGTAAATAAGCGGAAGAAGAAGCGGAAGCAAGTGGGCGTTATGAAAGAATATAGGTAGATGCAGGCGGCTGTTGAATTAGTTAGACAGGAAGGCCAGAGTGAGGGCC
Source organism: Sepioteuthis lessoniana (assembly GCA_963585895.1). Taxonomy (NCBI): domain Eukaryota; kingdom Metazoa; phylum Mollusca; class Cephalopoda; order Myopsida; family Loliginidae; genus Sepioteuthis; species Sepioteuthis lessoniana. The sequence goes on from CAUZXS010001794.1 coordinate 8,653, forward strand.
AGCCTGCCTTGAGCAACCCCAGCCAAGATGCGGAAGAAGTGCTAAGTGGGTTCTTGAAGATAACACAGCGTGCTATGGTCAAGAGAAGAAGTTGAGTCAATATAGCAGTCTGTCTCTGTCTCCACTCATCTCTCACACACCTCAGAAACATCAACCCTTTTAAGAATAAAGTGTGTGAGATATATATTCTTATAAAGAAGTGTGTTCATTCGTTCATTGAATTGCCTAAATAGGGGGTATACAACACTGGAACAACCTCCCAATTAATCTTATTCCATGTGACTCATCCTTTTCTCTTAAAGTACGATCAAGGGGACTCATTTTGAACATTCGGAGGCCATAATGGAGCTGTGGAGCATCTCAGAAGAATCCTTTCAGCAGTGCATAGAGTAAGTAAATAAAGTTGGCGACTATAGTCGAGGGTGACCAGAAGGCTCCCTTTTCTATAGCTACTACACCAAGGTGTAGAGGAGGGTGCTACTCCTTTCCCTGGATTATTCCACTTTACCCTTGATCCATACCTTATAATGCTGAGTGTTAACAAGGCGGCATCAAGTACCATTTTCTGAGTCTTTGGTACGACTCAACGTGGGACTGAACCCAGGTCTCCTGGGCCATTGGCGAACACTGTGGCAGAGAAAGATGGGAAAGTGCATTAGACTTGAGGGAGATTACTTTGAAGGGGAGACCATATAGTTTGTTGTTTGAAATTGAAATAAACTGTGACATCAGTCCCATTACTTTTTAAACACACCTTGTATAACTATTCAATGACACACACATAGTAACTGAATCATATGTCTCTCTTGGAACTCATTAGAGAAATAAAAGTTGGAAAGACTTTTCGTAGGGTTTCTCTGTCTTGTGATACCCATTCCTACAAAATGATAACCACCAGTATTTTGTTTTACTGGTGTAAGCAACAAAATACTTTGCTTTAGCCAAATTAAACCAATTGGTAGAAGTGTCTACAAATGTTCTTCAACAACATACAGACAATATTTTAAATTGCCAAAGGAATTCCAATAAGTAGACTCTAAAGCTGCTTGCTTAATGTATTTTACATTGCCTATTTATAAAGTTGGCGACCATGGTCAACAGCGACCAGAAGGCTCTCTTTTCAAAAGCTACTACACCAAGGTTTAGGGGGGGGCACTACTCCTTTCTCTGGATTGCTCCACTTTACCCTTGATACATACCTTATATTGCTGAGAGTTAAGCAAGGTGGCATCAAGTACCATTTTTGAGTCTTTTGTATGACGCAACCTGGGATTGAACCCAGGTCTCCGAGACCATTGGCGAACACTCTACCGATTTGATCCAGATGTGCCTTATATGTGAATAATATTTAATCATTTTAGGATATAAGTAGTAAGTAGTTGGTGACCGTAGTCGAGGGCGACCAGAAGTCTCCCTTTTCAGTAGCGAGTACACCGAGGTGTCGGGGAGGGCGCTACTCCTTTCCCTGGATTTCTCCACTTTACCCTTAATACATACCTTATATTGCTGAGTGTTAAGCAAGGAAGTATCAAGTACCATTTTTAAAGTCTTTGGTATGACACGACCTGGGATTGAACCCAGGTCTACCGGACCGTTGGAGAACACTCTACCCACTAATCCAATGAGCCGGTTTCTTCCCTTAATCTTAGGTTTGGTTTCTTTATTTTAAATGGCATATCAACTTTCATGAGTTATTTAATGCCAAAACCATCCTTGTAGAAGAACAGTAGTCATACTGGAGGTGCCCGTGGTGTAATGGTTATTGTCAAAGGAAATGGACATGGTGACATGAGTTCATATCCTGGATGAGACTGATTGCATTTCACGTAGTACTAATACCCTTGGGAAAGGTATGAATCCAATTATTCTCCCTCCAGCTATGGGTAAATAGTAGGGCAGACTAGGTTTTTCAGCCTTGGTAAGGCAACTAGTCTAGGAGAAGGAAAACTCTGAATTCAAACCTGTTAAACTCCGCTTAAAAATTGACCTTGTGTCATATCCTGCCCAAGTGGAGGGGTTGGTAAATCTGGTAGTCATACTATTTAACCCATACCTAAGGCAATAAAGGGGTACAATATCTTTTCCTAAGCTATTTGTTTTAAAATGAATATAATACTTCAACTAGAGTTTGAACACATTTACTATGATGTCACAGTCTACCATGTTAGCCAGTATGCCATAAGGACTCTGCCTCTCCTAATCTTAGATTATTATATAGTTGATATATCTTCCTACTTATATGGTTTCCAGTGAATAATTGTAATAACTAAAGTAAAGTTGGCAACCTTAGTCGAGGGTGACCTGAAGTACCCTTGATCTTTACCTTATAATGCTGAGTGTTAAGCAAGGTGGCATCAAGTACCATCTTTTGAGTCTTTAGTATGACTCGACTTGAGATTAAACCCCGGTCTCCCAGCGAACACTCTACTCATTAGGCCAATGGCCTGGTTATAATAATCCTAAGTAAACAATTGTAAATTCAATTATTCCAATATACAAATAATTTGTATACAGTTATATCATATCAAGCCTTCCTATATAATACAAATTAGTAAATAACAATCCTTTGTACACAGTTGTAGCTTCAAGAAACTATTCTTAATACAAATAATAAGCATAGAATTAATGCGTTTCACATATTCTTATATAAAATTGATAATTCTATTTCATAATAATCATTTGTTTGCACACAGTTATATGGCTTCATATTCTTATGCAAGACTAATAATTTTCAAACAAATCTATTTGGCTCATAGATGGAAGCCTAACAAATACTGCCCTTCCAGGTCAGAGTAGACCTGGGAGTAATGGCAATGAAGAGGTGCTTTAGTATTGGAGCCTCACTACCAAATGCAGCTTAGCATCAAATCCAAGATACAATTTGTAAAATGAAAAGACTACTGTTTAAGGAATCTGAATGCAATTTCAATTATATACAGCATGCAAATAATTTGACAATTTATCAAATACTGAAAAAAAAAAAATGAAAATAAATTTTAAAAAATATTGAAATAAAAAATAAAATAAACTGATTTACCTTCTGATATAACATTTTCTTCACTTGGTGCTGATTGTGGAGAAGGTTTTCCCCAACCACTACCTTTCAGAGCTAAAAGAGAGAGATAAAAAAAAAAAAAGAAAAGAAAAATCAATATTAAAGTTTTGCATAATTGCATATAAGAGTTGAGTAGGAATTTAAAAAATTAAAAACTTATAAATATTTTTCATTCTTTTAAACAGTTTTCTTTTATCATAAATAAATTAACAGCAATCCTTAACACTTATTCCATTTTGTAAACTAAATCATATACTCATCAGAAAGTGAAATTTGAAATTCTAAGACATAACAGGAAAAAATAAAAATAAATAAATTTAAAAAAAAAATAAATTAAAAAAAAGAAAATAAATAAATAAAATAAAAATAAAATGTCTACTCTTTTGCTTTTATTATAAAACAAAAAGGTTTAATATCAATAATATTTCAATAATTAAAACTATTGACTAATTTCTTTGATTGGTTTCAATAACAGGTCAACCCATCTAGGGTTATTTTATGTCGAGAGATTAGGAAATCGCATACATATTTACATTTGTTTGTGTAGATGTTTGTTAAGCATTGTATTTTTGTATACAGCCCTATTAAATATGAATAATTTTTAAAAAGATGTGTTTGAACTATTGATGAGACCTTAATAGGTAGTACCACCCTAGATCAGAGTGGATCTGAGAGTAATGGTCATGAAGGTATACTCCACACTTCCTAGATCTCCAGAACTAGAGCCTCACCATCAGATGCAGTTTAGAGTCATATTCAAGACACCTCATTTTCACAGGGGTCTTTCCCCTCTGCAGAACTAATTTCTTTCATAACATAATAAATGATATAAGTATATAGATTAAAATAGTTTAAAGGCATTTGCCAATTATTCTTTTTTATTAACAGATATATTCATTTTTATTAATATTACAACTCCTACAATATGTTCATCACTGAAAACAATCACAAGACAGTGAAATAATTCTTTATTAAAAGAAAAATTATTAGCCGATAAAAATTGTCCAAATTGTTAGATCTTGTGAAACTGTCAAAAGTAATTATTTTATCAGATAAGAAAGATTATAGGGACATTTAAATTTATAATTTTCAAAGATTAGAAAGGCATTTAAATAAACTCTTGCTCTTTATAATAATGTTTATTTTCATGAATATACCCTTATTCTTTTTATCGTCCTTTCTATTTGGATTCTAACTTTCTTTTTACAAAAATGAGGGAAAAATCTTATGAATTAAAAATCTATGGAGATTTTGTACTGGGCCATTGGCATTATAGTTAGAGTGTTCACCAATAGTCCGGGAGAATGGGGTTCAATCCCAGGTTGAGTCATACCAAAGACTCAAAAAAATGGTATTTGATGCCGCTTTGTTTAACACTCAGCACTATAAGGTACGGATCAAGGGTAAAGTAGAGTAATCCAGGGAATGGAGTAGTGCCCTCTCCTACACTTCACTGTAGTAGCTATTGAAAGGGAAGCCTTCGGGTTGCTCTCGACTACAGTTGCCAACTTTACTTACTTACATATTAAGGGTCAACTCCAATGAGAATCTTTTCTTAGTGGCTTAAAATTGACATTCTCTTATAATCTGATATAAATTAATAACATTAATAAACAAAGTAAATCTTATACATTTTATTGCATAAATTTGTTATGATTGCATAGACTAATCTTCCTTAACCTTTTTGCAGGCAATGTGACATTTTTGTTATCCGTAATTCACAGGCAGAGCGATGTTTTTGCATTAGGTCAATATAAGGTATTTTCCATTTTAATGTTAATGCTTAAAAACATCACTAGAAAGTCTCACTGTAGTGAAGGATTGTGTAAAGATTGTTTTACAAAATATCATAATTAAAAGTGTGCGCTTTATTGTTTTCATACTATTGTATCATGACACATAATTGCTGATCAAATTATCATGTTTTATATATATAAGTAAAGTTGGTGACCTTAGTCTAGGGTGACCTGAAGGCTCCCTTTTCAATTGCTACTATAACGAACTGTTGGGGAGGGTGCTACTCCTTTCCCTGAATTGCTCCACTTTACCCCTTGATCCTTACCTTATAATACTGAGTGCTAAGCAAGGCGGCATCAAGTACCATTTTTTGAGTCCTTGGTTTGACTTGACCCGGGATTGAATCCCAGTCTCCCGGACCATTGGTGAACACTCTGCTCATTAGACCAATGGCCCGCTATATATATATATAAATTGATTTCTTTGAACATTCTCTCTACTTTGCAAATTTTCTGAAAATAATTTGTCCACTCTACAAAAATTTCAATTTAAAAAAGTTATCTGCTTGTAAAAGGGTTACAACTAACTATTAATAAATTATTTAAAAAAAAAAAACACAAAAAAAAACTGTTGGTTGTGAAATAGGTTGGAAACAAAAACAAAAAAACAACCATAAGATATTGATCTAGTATTTGAGGAAAATGAATATTGAAGATATTTATTTAATGATCACATAGAAGAAAAATTTTGAAATATTTCATAGAAAATATGAAAGCAGCCTGTAAATTAAGAAAAGAAACCTGAAAATTAAGGGAAAAAAAATACAAATTTCTGATATCAAGAAAAAAAAAAGTCAAAACACATACACGCACACAAAAAACAAAAACAAAAACAAAAAAATTTAAAAAAATAAAACAAAAAACCCACAACAAGAAAGAAAAACAATGCAAAAATATTAAATGAAGGGTTAGTAAAATTATTTATAGCATTGAAAAATTCTTCTAAAATCATTGACCAAATCCTTTTCATTTGTTTTTATTGGTTATCCAAAAGTCCAGGAAACATCCTTTGAGCACAATTTTCTCTTGTGTATATAGACACAACTTGGCAGAGGAACTAAAACAGTTTGCTAAAAATGGGTGTACACAATGCAATCCTTGGTTATATCATTGTTCAATTCACAACATTTTTGGATTCTACTACGATTAATGACATTCAATTCTTTCCTCTTTAGTATATATATATATATATATATATATATATATATATATATATATATGTCAGATGTGTAGATCACCAGCTCACCTGATGATTGAAGCCATGAAACTCAAAGTCATGAGTTTTTTTACTCTGCTTTACAATCTTTATAATCAAAAATAGGTGATATTGCTTTAAAGTTTTGTACATTCAGCACTGTAAAGATTTTACAATTTAGAGGTACTTTTAGTATTAAATTACTATATATATATATATATATATATATATACACACACACACACATTACAACAAGAGTAACACAGGAGTCCTTTGTGTTTATTTGTAAGCCGTTGATCAAGCTGCCCTATTAGCTGGGGCTGTAGAATATGCTACTAAACCATCTGATGGTGAGGCTCCAGTGCTGGAGCTTTGTGGGAATGTGGAGCACTCTTTCATAGCCATTACTCCCAAGTCCACTCTGATCTGGAGTGGTAGTACCTGTTAGGGTCCCATCTATGGGTTGAATAGAACTTACAAAGGATTATTATTATTAGTTATTTGAAATCATACAGCTGTCTGCAAATTATTTATATTACAAAGGAATACTTACTAAATAGAATTACTTATGTTAAGTAGCAATACATGAACCCATTTAACTGTGTACAAACAAATAATATCAAATAGAATTATAAGTTTTAGATAGGAATACTGTGTATAACCGATTTAAAAATAAAGTTAGCTAGAAACTACTTGCTAACAAATCATATCTATAAAAACAGGATTTGGCATTAAATAAACCTCATAAAACATCAACCAATCACTAATCAAGTCATTATTAAAGGTGAGTAACAAACTTAACAATCAAGTAGTGTTTCCTAAAAAATAGACTGGAGTAATTAAATACCAATGTTATGATATTAGATGAACATGAATCATTTTTTATCAATTTAACATATAAACTAAAAAAAAAAAAGAAAAAGATGACTGAGCAATTTTAATAGCATGCCAACCCATGTGGGGTTATTTTATGCCAAGAGGTCAGGAAATTGGGTTCATTGTACATTCATATTTACATTTTTTGTTTAGCTGTTTCTTGAAATTTTCTTTGTACACAGTCAAATAATTCAAATAATTTAAAAACAGATTTATTTGACTGAAATGTAATTCAATTTCCTAATCAGGATACCCCTCTTTGGGATGAGGGTCTTATTCGAACCCTCGACATAAAAGAGCAAATAAAAAAAAGATTTGTTTGTGTTTACAGTTATTAACCTCAAAGAGAAACTTAAAAACTTTTTAAAGAAAAAAACTAATACTATTAATTTCTTTTTGAATTATTAAACAATTGGCTGGTTGGTTGGGTTTTATGGCATATCAACCCTTGTTGGTTATTTAATGCCAAATCCTTTTGAAATATATATATATATATATATATATATATATGATTAGTAAATGAATAGTTTGCAGGCAATATTTTTAAACAAGCCAGAGCTTATTTTTTTGTAAACAGTTAAATGGTTTCAAGTACTGCTATTTAACTTTAATAATTCTATTTAATATTAATATTAATCCCTAGTAAAAGCTTGAACATTTTTATTTGACCCATAGATGGGACTCTAACAGGTACTACTACCTCAGGTCAGAATGGACCTCAGAGTAATGGCAATACCCCAAAGCTCCAGGATTGGAGCCTCACCATCAGATGGTTTAGTTCTGGGATCCTCGTTGGTTGGGTTTTATGGTATATCAACCCTTATAGGTTATTTAATGCCAAATCTTATATATATATATATATATATATATATATATATATATATATATATATAATTTGTTAATGAATAGTTTGTAGGTAACATTTTCAACAATCCAGATCATTTTTTTTGCATACAATTAAATGGTTTCAAGTACTACTATGTAACACTAATAATTTAATATCAGTCATTTGTTTGCGTATACAGTGTAAACAGTTCTATTTGACTCATAGATGGGACTCTAACAGGTACTACTGTTGCATATTGACCTTTGACAGAGTCATCAATCAGGGATTCTCTACACAGGATGCACCTGGGTAAACCAATTGATTACTGGAAAACAAGCTATATACGTGGATGTAAGCAAATCACGTGGGTTGATAACTGAAAGAATGCTAGGCGTTATGAAATTATATTTACATGGGTACCCACTGCAGATATGGTCAGTCTTGGAGTCACGGTTGGGAAGTCAAGAGGTCTGGAAAGTGCCAGCAAGTGGCTGGTTAATGCCAGGGGTGAGTGGAACCCAGTTGAGTACTTCTCATCAAGGAAGACAAAGCCCTGAATATGGAATCACAGCATGGTTTGTAATTTAAGGTCAGTATAGCAGTCCTCCAAGTCCACCTTTGAGTCTGAGTCCATCTGTCTTTGCTTCCCTGTCCCTGTCTCTCCAATATGCCTACAGCCAGTTTTGACTCTTATGAGAGAAATAAAGAGAGATATATATTTTTATAAAGAAATGCATTGTTGTGTCTTCCTTATGGCTATATAAAACTAACACAACCACTCTGGGCCAAAGTGGACATGGGAGTAATGTCAATGAAGAGGTGCCCTACAATCCCCAAAGGTGCAGGATTGTACCATCTGATGGTTAAGTGTTATATCCAGAACACTTGTTGAGTAGAGTGGGGGTATTACCTCTGCATAGATGCAGTCAGTGTATTCTACAGCCCCAGTTGACTGGGCTCACATTATTGAATTACTAAGGTTAATGACATTATCCAAGAACTATGAGTAATGAATTCAACTGAAACCAAAAAAAAAAAAAAAAATAAAATAAAGATATTTACTGTGGATAAAAATATTGAAGAATGGTGTATATTTGCCTATTTTCCTTATCATCAAATCAACATCAGCTGAATGTAATTCATCTTTATGTAAATTTACCCCAGGTTTTGTCAAGAAGTGTCATATTATTGTGGAAAGATTTTTCTAAATACAATCATGCATATTAGATTTGGTTTGGTGTCTTTGTTTAATGACATAACAACCTTTTGGTGTCATTTAATGCCATTCTTTGAGAAGAACAGGAGTGATATTAAATAGTATCACTGCTGTTCTTCTAAAAGGATGAGGTGATTAGAAGGTTCAAAACCTTTCCCAAGGGCATTAGTCCAAAAGTGATTATAATATAACAAGAATTTGAATTTGTTTTTTTTTTCAAAGTGGCAGTGCAGCTCTTTAACCATTATGCCATGGGAACTCCACACTTTGTGTATCAGAGGTTCAGATTTTCAAAGGTGAATATCTAACAAGACTTAATATCAAACAGATACAACATATAAAATAGCAAAACTTGAACCACCTAAATAGAACAATGTTGGAAGCACAAAAGTTGGTGACATGCACATAACATTTAATCACTGATATATTTGGTTTGGTTTATTGGTTTTACAGCATGTCAACCCTTGTTGCCAAAGTCAGTCTTTTCGAGAATTTGATATAGCAGTTCTCAAGAGATCTGATCTAAGTTGAAAATGATTAAAAACCAAGTTTAAAAATCTGAATTTTATTTCAGCTAATAATACATATAAACATACCAAAATTCAATTTAGTAATAATAGCTGAAATATAAAAAGAAAAATATCCCCACTTTGTCAATCAACTATATCATTATAGAAATCAGGTAAACTTTCTGATATTTTAAGAATTATATTAAAAAGTACAGAATCTTTTTCTTTTGAATATAAGAATTAGATTTAGAACTGGCATCCATATTGTTTTGACTCAGCAAAAGTTAACAGACATCAATTTTAAAGTGTTATGCTTTTAGACAGTCAAATAAAAATTTTTTGATGGTTGAATTTAATTATGTTTCTACAAATTCATCCAAATTGTAATTTGATAAATAAATTCTGGTAAAAATAATACACTTGTAATTTTAAATTTTAGCATAAAAATGAAGTTCAACTGATTTTGATTTTCAAAATTTCAATTGTCAGTGTAGAGGTAATGTTTAAGTTTACAAGATTATTACTACACAATATTTTTTTCTATTTTTGTGTTCTAAACATCATATGATAAATTTTTGTTGAATATGTAAAACAGCATTGCTTTGTTTGATATGCTTTTCTTTTTGTAATTTATGAATAAAAACAAAAAGAAAAATTGGATGGTAGAATGTAAAGATAAAATTAAAATGCTTACAATAAAATGTATTTATTGAGTGAGTTTTTATTATTGTCAGTACAGACAATGAGAATTCATAACGAGAAATGTCTTCCCAATTGATTAGTAATTCTTTTGCCAGCACTTATTGTCCGAACAAGAATAAATGGATTCATATACCTACCCACCCCAACCTATTTGTGCATCACCCAAGTTAATGTATATACACATTGTTCAGGGTAAAAGGGATTTTTTCCCCCATTTTATTCATAAAATTACGGCAAATTTCATATAGATTTTTAAAAAAATTCTCAATGCTTTCATCAATATTTTGTTGAAAATTTTATATTAGGTACAGTATTGAACAAAAATAAAAGAATAAAAAGACCGAATGATCTTTCTTATTATTGCCACAAATTCTAAAGTAACTTCCATGGCTTAAACACATATAGGAAGTGATTATTTTCTTTGATTATTGCTGTCAAAGTTCCCTTAGTTATAGCAAAAAGTCAAAATTTTCTAAAAAGAAAATTCTTAGAAATACAAAAAAATAGGAAATTTCTTAGCAGTTTCTTTTTAGAAAATTCTGACATCACTCTATAACTAAGGGAACTTTGACAATAATTTAGGAAAATAATCACTTCCTATATGTGTCTAAGCCAATGAAGTTTCATTGGAATTTTGTGGCAATAAGAAATGGTTCAGTTTTTTTTCACTGTTTTTTTTTGTCCAATACTGTATAGAATTTTTTTTCTATCTGTTATATGTTAAAGCATAAAAATATAAATAAATCTTAAAATATTGACAACATTAAATTTATTAACTCCAAGTGAAATGAAAATAATTTATTTTATTTTTAATTGGCTTTTCAATTCTTTTCTGTAAGAAAAGTTAAAATTTCATGAAGTTAGCAGATTTTCAAATCTAGCAATTCAAATATGGGTTATTTTCTTTTTCATTAGTTTCTTTGTTCAGACCTACCCACAAGTTACTTGACTCTTGGTTTTTTAAAAGCTTCAAAATCAATGTTACTAACAATTTTATATTAGAGGAAAAAATGTTACTAAAAATTCAATATTGGGGAAAAATATTACTAAAAACTTTTGGGAAAAAATGTTACTAAAAATTTTATATTGGGGAAAAAAATCTAGAATTAAGATAATTTTGAAGAAAATACACACACACACATTTATATATATATATATATATATATATATATATATATATATATATATATATAATGTAAAGCAGCTTATTCCATTTGGGGAAATTTTGTAACTTTTTCCTGTTAATTGCCCAGTCATCTATGATGAATAGATAACTAAAAGGTAAAAGATACCAGATAAAAAGTAAACGATAATAGCTTCCTTTTGATTCAGTTTTCTTCATTCAATGACATGTCAACTTTCATGGGTTATTAAATGCCAAAGCCATCCTTGTAGAAGAAAAACAGTTGTGGTTCTATTTAATGTTTAGCTGGGAAAATAAAGGTGGGGGGGGTCATACTTTTCCCTCGGGTATTCATTTGACAGTGAAAGTAATAGTGAAACAGGAGTTAGAACTTATTTACTACGTTGTCACATTTCTGAGATGAGGTATTATTTACATTATTAACATTTTTCGGACTATCATCCTCAAGGACACATGGCACAGTGGATAAAAGCATTGGTTAGATCCAGTGACATACCCAAAGTGTGTGAGTTCAATACCCGGTGAAGGCAGTGGAGAACTTTCAGAGGGGAAATTAACAGGAGACAACTGACATTCATTAAACATGGCTTGTGGAACTAGAACAGTCTACCCTGGTAAGTGAAATAAAGAAGAAGAAAGCCGGAACATACAACGGCCGAAACATTGTGATAAACATAGTGACAAAGATGAGGACAACAGTCTGAAAAATGTAAATAATGTATGATGTCACAATCAACATTTTAGCAATTATACCACAGGGTCTACCTCCTAAATGATAATAGATAAGGATTATAAATAAGATATAATATATATTATGCAATATATGATGTGAATCTGTAATTATGTAATAGTGAATATGTATTTGGCAGAAAGTGATAAATAAAATTTTAAATATATACTGTATAGTGAGGTTATGAGTATAGAGAACATGCTGTAAAGTAGATAAGCTGACTATAGGGCTTAGCACAAAGCTATGAAGTAAATTCACTAGTTTGTATAATAATAAAAATCAAAAACTAAGGTATACTTAAAAAAAAAAAAAAAAAAAAAAAGATGGCAATATTTGTACTCTTTTCTCTGTGTGTGTTTTTTTTAGTTATCCATGAATTGTTTGCACTCAAGGTTTAAACAAGATGGTTTAGATAATTGATTTATATCTAATAAACTAAGTAAAGTTAAAGTCAGTATTACAATAAGCTAACAATCAATGAAAGGTGGATTTACATATATAATGCAAAACACACACACACACACATATATATATATAAACCAAATAAACATAGCAATCCATAAATGCATTCAAAGATATTCAATATCAAATACATTTGTGAAGGTGGATAGCATATACAGCAATCAACAAATGTATAAAAAGTGTCAAACTTTATCATTATAAAATAAAATATTTTTAGTAGCAAAATACACAATGTACATAGCATCCAATGAATAAATATGATACAAACACACAATGTAATCAATGAGCATATTTTAGAGCCACGAGTCAATGCATTTTCAAGTGCAATACCAACAGGAACACAAACAGGTTTGCATTTGTTGAGCACAAAAAAGGCAAAATACACACATATAACAATCAATAAATATCTATAGATTGTATAGCAACTGAAGAAGATTTTTTCAAACTTGGAATACACATATACCAACTGCAAGAGTAAAAAATAAATATATAGCAACAGACAAATTGAATGACAAGGTTAAAATAAGACGAATGAACAAACACAAATCATCAGAGGGTTGGTACTTAGGTACATTCAAACTTTTGAATTCATTGTTGATTGGTTGATTTTCATGGCATGTCAATCTGTCTAGGGTTATTTTATGCCTAGAGGTTAGGGAATCACATTTATTGTACATATTTACATTTTTGTGTAATTGTTTTTTCAGAGTTTTTTCTTTTTCTTTTTGTATGTGGTCTGATTGAATACAAATAATTCTTAAACAGATCTACTTGACCCATAGATAGGATCCTAACAAGTACTTCCACTCCTGGTCAGAGAAGATCGGGGAGTAATGGTAATGAAGAAGTACTTCACATCCCTCAGATATCCAGAACTAAAGCCTCACCATCAGATACAATTTAGTGTCATAAACAGGACACTCTTTTTTTTAGGGGGGGAGCAGATTCATTTAGTGTATTTTCAACTCCACCAACAAGATGGACAAACTTTTGAAGTATTTAGTACAAAAAATATTTAACATTGTTCAGTTTACCATTATTTTTATTTCAATAGAATATTTTAAAAAAATATTATTCAAGTCAAAAATATACATACAAAAATTCAATTTAGTTATAACTAAACTATAAAAAGAAAAAGTATTCTCACTTTGTTTACGAATTGTACCATTATAGAAATCAATTAAAAAACCCTCCAATGTTTTAAAGATAACCATATTTGATGGCTTATAAAATGCACTTTTAATTTTTGAGAAAAGGTCTGAGAAAACCATTCTGCATCTTATAAGGCTAACGGTCAGTTTTAGGTCACTGGCTAGTTAAATTCTAGAGCTGCAGTGGCCCTTAAATTAAACCATAAACATCGCCCCAAATGTAAACAAGAATTGAATACATTAAAAATGACCCGATAGTGGGGAAAGCCATGAATGTCAGATAAAAAAAAATTTCAATTGATATTCATATTTTAAAACCATCAAATACAGTATATTAAGAAGTAGAGATTATAGATCTACAAAAATTAGATTTAGAACTGGTGTCCATGTTGTTTTAACTCAGCAAAAGTTAAATGACATGATGTCATTAATTTTTGTTGCATTTTAACCTGTTATGCTTTTAAACATTCAAACAAAAATATCTTTAACAAGGAAAGTTTTTCCCAACATTTTTCTACAAATGCTCACTTGAAACACTGGGAGACCTTCCACCTGCCCAAATCATATCCTTATGTAAATCACTTCCCACTCATATAACTCCCACACTCCAGGAGATGATACAGATACTGTTGGCAAACATTGCTGTTGTGTCATTATTTGTAGATGGATAAGTTTCAATTTACTTGTTTGAAAGATGATGGTTGTTGCTTCATTTTTCTTAAATCTTGTATCAAACTGGTCTAAGAGAGTTCACATTATCATTATAAAGTGATGACATAAGAATTTAAATTTTTTTACCCGTCTTATCTAACATATAGCATAGATGATAGCTACCTGTGTACATGATGAACTACAACCTAATTAAATTTGACAATATAGTTAAAGTTTTAAAAGTTACTAAAAGCATTTTAAGTCACTTTCCTTGATATTATACCATTTAATTTTGAACAGGTTTAACAATTATTGTTATCAAGGGAGGTAATTCAGTAGGAAAAAAAGTAAATATTTAGTGTTCATTTTGATCTATTACAATTTAACCATTTTTCAATGAACAAAAAATTACTTTTTTCTTCAATTTTTGAACTAAAAGTGAGGGGAAAAATACATTATTATGAAGAGCAAAAATTAAATATATATTTTGAAATTTTAATATCTAATTTAACATTATGAAGAAAAATCTTATAGAACAATTATTTTATAACCACAAATGTACTATCTTATATTTATTACTATATTACGGTATTATTTCATTATTATATTTATTCTTATCATAGTTTATTAAGTTATTATAATTATCATTGTATTTCATGATATGTATTTCATTACTGTATAATTGTATTATTTTATAACCACAGATGTAACATTATATAAAGATATCTCAAAATAAAGTTCATTTATGACTGTATATAAACTTTACTTATATAAAAATAAAACATGGAAAATTTTAAACATTTTTTCTAATTCTCTAATATTATAAAACCCTTCTGTAAATGGTTATCATTTAAAATTTGTTTGGACTTACTCTTTATTTTCGTAATTGTCTTTAATACAATTATTGCATTAAACACAAAATGTCATCTAATAGAGGCAGATAGATTGCAATCACATTTAACATTAAAAGAATCAACTGAAGATAGTCAAAGATTTTCAGATTTTTTTCTGGAATGTCAAATTGATTAACAGTAATTGAATTACCATCAAGGAAATCAAAGCAAACCTTCAGGTTTTTGAGATGTAATAAATGGATTATAAAAAAATTCTACCAAATTTAACACTTCATACTGTTTATAGAGGTTCAAACTAAATATAGGTTTATGATAAAACAACGTTTAAAATATTTTCAATTTCACAGTCTTTTCTTCTAGTGAAGGGTTTGGTTTGGTTTTATGGCATATCAATCATTGTAGGTTATTTAATGCCAAATCCTATTTATACATATATATTAGGTATATATGATTTGTAAACACATTTTGTAGATAACATTCTTAATTGAGCCTGAAATTTTTTTTGCATACAGATAAATGGTTTCAAGCATTGTTATATAACAGTCACAATTTAATAAGAGTCAAATGTTTGTACACATACTTTGTTCTATTTGACTCTATTTGATACCACTTCCAGTCAGAGTGGACCTGGGAGCAATGGCAATAATGGGGTACTCCACATTCCCCAAGTCTGGAGCCTCACCATCTGATGGTTTAATGTCATATTCGGAACACTCATTATTGAGGGGGGGGGTCTTACTCCTCTGTAAAAATGTAGTTGGTGTATTTTACAGCCCCAGCCGACTGGGCTGCTTCTCGTGAAGGTTTTAATGAACATCTTTTAGATACTGAGAGGTGGAATATTTCGGTGGGTACAACAGTAGCAGCAGCAGCATAAACAGCAAAGTTCAATGGTTTACACTGGCATAACAGCTTCAGGCAGCTTATATCAAATTAAACAAGAAGAAATATACAGAGCTTTAATAAAATTCCAAGGTGGAACTCATTCCCAACAATCAGGAGGTGTCAAGCTATCTCAAATCTTATTGGCTGCTACATGGTATGCAAATATAACAGAGAGTATTCCAGCTTAGTAGCTCAAGAGTTTGCAAGATCTTTTAAATGAAAATCTAAACAATATTTTCTTGTTTATTTTAGAATCATTTGAATAAATTTTTTCTATGAGGATTTTCTGATCAATTGATTGATTTTAATGGCATGTCAACGCATCTAGGGTTATTTTCTGCCAAGAGATTAAGAAATCATGTTCATTGAACATTCATATCTACATTTTTTTGTATAATTGTTTAAGAGTTTGTTTTTTTTGCACATGGTCCTGTCAGATACAATTAATTTTTCAACAGATCTATTTGAAACATAGATTTGACTACCACTGAGTCAGAGTGGACCTGAGAGTAATAATAATGAAGGGTCACTTAATACTGCCCAGATTTCCAGAACTGGAGTCTCACCTTCAGATGCAGGACAGCGTTTTTTCTTAAACAGATCTATTTGACCCATCTAACAACAATAATTTGCAGTTATATGGCTCTAAGTAACTAATAATAATAATCAAAGTACACATTTATAGCTTTAAGTAAATATTCCTTAATACAAACAATTTTCACAGTTATATTTGAACAGATTCACTTGAAATATAAATGGAAGTTAAAGTGAAACTACAACTCCAGGGCAGAGTGGAATTCTTTCTGAGAATTGTTCATATTTATAAAATATAAATACATTCTTTCTCTTTGAACCCTACTTGGATAATTTTGCCAACATCAATCAAATGTGTATAATATATATATTGAAAAAAATTGACAAGCTTTTTTAAAGAATTTGGCAAACCAAGATTATTAAAGCAGTGATCTTTTTGTGGAGAGTGTAGCTCATATAGACAGATTATTAAAAGATCCACCAGCCAAAAAAAAGAAACAAATTGACAGAGTTCAACATCTCTTCCACTGGGTTAGTTGTAACATGATAAACTTGATTTAGCACTCTGGAAGTTACCAAGTGGTGACAAGAGCCCCAGAAGATGTCAACCACCTGAGGCAGGAGTGAGGGTGAGATGTTCTGTGAACCTCAGTACACACATACACAAGAAAAACTGAAAATAAATCTGACTGTCTGAAAATGTAAGGAGATGAAAAAACAAGGAATTCAGAGGACAATTTTACATGTAGAAATATTTGCTTATGTTAAATTTTTTTTTTTTTTTTTTTTTTTTTTTTTAGACCTTTGTCAGAGGGTGTAAGTTACAAAATGAAATGAAAAATGTGCAAACTTTAAAATGTTTTGTCTCATTTTGAAACTTACATATCCTGATGAAGGTCTACAAAACTAAAACGCTTAATGTCGGTAAATATTTCTGCAAATAAAATCATTCTCTGAAGATCTTGTTTTTTATCACTGTTCATTTTCTTATATATATAAAAGAGAAAATGACACCAAATCATGAAACATATATATGTTTCATGAAACACACACACATATATATATATATTTGTTTCATGATTTAGTGCCGTTTTCTCTTTTGGGAAAAAAGAGAGAAGACAAACATTTCCTATGAATAGAGAGTGAGGAACAAACCAAAGATACTAAAAGAGTCCTGTTTCTACAAAAATGAAGTGGTGTCTGTTGTCCATTTCTTCTGGTCCTGTGGTAGAAGGGTTGGGTAAATGTTTTTATTCACTGAAATTTTCAGTACTGAATCTGACTTGTCTGAAAACTTGGGTGAATTTTTATCATTACACTCATCTCCCTTTAGAGGTGAAATTTGTGTTTTTCCTATGGTTTTTGATGCGTTTTAAACAAATTTGACCTTCAGAACAGTCAGAAATTACTCATTTTTTAGTTACCCACCCTTACTCAAGCCTACCCCTAAACCCACCTTTACTTCAATGTTATAAGCCAGTTGTATACTGGTCAGCAACATACACACGTACAAACACAGATTTCTAGTAGGAGACAGCAGCAGGAAGAACTAGGCAGAGATTTGAGAAAAATTGATAACTTCAAAACAGCTCATTTGTGATGATTTGTGTATAGGAGAAAAAGTCTTAGAATATCAAGATCTACTTAAAGAGCATAGAATAATAGTTGGGGGAATGAGATGGTGTAATAATAAAGTAATACCAAAACTTGTTTGAAATACTTTTTGGTGTCTGGAGACATCTGAAACTGTAAATCAAAGAAGAAGGTAAGGAAGGCTCAAAATTTGATTTATTGATCTAATTTATTCACTTCTGGTAGAAAATACATAAAATAGCTTGCAAATGCAAAGTTTCATAGTGTGGAACCTGCTTGAAAGGCAAATGATATGAACGTGGAAGTGGTAGCATTGAATCAAGAAAAGCAGGGTGGGGGTTCAGCCTGGAAATACTCAGAACAAAAGTAAAAGAGATGAGAGGAAGCATTGCCTTCCTATCAATGGTACTGATTTCTATGGTTCAGCAGTGAATGACAGAGAAATTATATGAAGAGTTGGAAGATATCAAAGAACCTGAAGCAAAAACAGGTAGGAGGAGGAGGGTGGTGAAAATGGCAGAGGAAGATTTATTAATGTCTCATCTCTACACTCTTTTTTTTTTGGTGGGAAGAAAGGAGGGGGATTATATTAGATGACTGTAATAAATTTGCCTTCAGAAGAGAAGAGATCTAATTCAAAGCTGAATAGAAGTTCTAGATCCAGATCTTGCATTTGAGGACGACGATGATGATGATGATAATAGTAATACCCCTATGCCAGTTATAGTGGGAGCCCCGTGTATGATTAAGAAAAGGACAGATAAATACATTTTACAAGATATCTAGCAGTTCTAGCCTATATGAAATACAAAACATTGCACTTTGTGGAACTGCTCATCTCCTTAAGAGAGTACTATCAATGTGACTGAAAAATATCACCCAAAAGAGGTAGCAAATAACATAAATAGAATATGAAATACAAAACATTGCACTTTGTGGAACTGCTCATCTCCTTAGGAGAGTACTATCAATGTGACTGAAAAATATCACCCAAAAGAGGTAGCAAAAAACAAATACCTAGAATGTGTGTAATCATTACCTTCCCTCATTCTAGGTCTTAAGTAAAGACTTTGTGAAGGATTGTGAAAAAAATGAAAATAAAATAATAATAATAATAATAGTAGTAGTAGTAGTAGTAGTAGTAAAAAAAGAACTTGCCAAATAGTAGACGTTGCTGTCCCAGCAGACCATAGAGTAAAATTGAAAGAAACCAAAAAGATAGATAAGTACCTGGACCTTGCTAGGGAACTGAAAAACTGTGGAACATGAAAGTGACGGTGATACTAATTGTAATTGGTGCACTTGGTATAATCAACAATGGATTGGTACAGAAACTGGAAGACTTGGAAATAAGAGGATGAGTAGAGACCATCCAAACTATGGCATTGTTAAGATCAACCAGAATACTGAGAAGAGTCCTGGAAACTTGAAGAGACTTGCTGTCACTTAAATTCCAGTAAGAAACCATCAGCTAACGCTGGTGTAAAAAACTCTCAAAAGAGTAAAATTGTAATAATAAAGATTATACAAGCCACAGCATTTTTAAGGTTAGTTAGAATACTTAGAAGAGTTGTAGAGGCCTGAGGAAACTTGCTGTCATTCAGACTCTGGCGAAAAACAATAAAACTGGTGTGAAAAACTCACAAAAATTTTAATAATCAAAATAATAATAACAGAAGAGAAGACAGTTATACCAGTTGTAGTTGGTTTGCTTATTTGTTTGGATTTTATGGCATATCAACCTTTGTAGGTTATTTAATGCCAAATCCATTTTTATACAGATGAACAATTCTATTTTAAACAATTCAGTTAAGTACACAGTTTAATTGTCAAAAACATTTCTATTTCAAGCTATTCAGTTTAGTCAAACAGTTCTAATTCAAACAATTTAGTTTAGTATAAGTATAGTTTTCATTTACACACAGTTTCAATGTCAAAAACAGTTCTATTTCAAACAATTCATTTTAGCATAAGTATACAGTTTACATGTCAAAACAGTTCTATTTCAAGCAATTCAGTTTAGTTCTATTTGACCCATAGATAGGACCCTATCACTTGCTACCAGTCTGGGCCAGAGTAGACCTGGGAGCAATGGCAATGAAAGGGCACTCTGCATTCCCCAAAGCCACAGTATTACTGGAACCTCACCATCAGATTTTTTAGTGTCATATCAGGACACTCGTTTAGGTGGGGGCATACCTCTGCAGAGGTGCAGTCAGAGTATTCTACAGCCCCAGCCGACTGGGCAAAATTGTAGTTGGTGCTCTTGGGGCAATCCCCTAAGGTCTGGAAAAGAGACAGGAGATTAGAGGAACAATTGAGACTATCTAGACCACAGCAGAGATAAATACTTCGAAGAGTTCTGGAGACCTAAGAGACTTGGACTTCAGTTAGAAATGACCAGTTAAAACTGGTGTGAAAAACATGCAAAGAGTAAAAAAATTAAAAAATAATTGGTTGGTTTTATGCCAAAGCCACTTTAACAATCATGGTATCCAATTATATATAGTACAAAAACATATGTTCAGAATATTTTAAACAGGTAAGCACTTCATACTTCACTGGAATATGAAGATTTTAAGAGCCAAGGTATTAATGAAATTCAAAATCATTTTAAACATTATCTTAAAGAGATCTATTTGACCTATGGATAGGACTTTAACTGATATCATTACTCCGGGTTAAAATGGACCTGGGAGTAACAGCAACAAAGAGGTGATTCCACACTCTTCAGAGTGCCACAACATTGTTGTACTATTCTTGTCATGTTACTTGATTGTAGCCTTGGTTCTGTGACTACCACATGTGTTTTCCGGGTAATTCTAAATAGAATTATAATATTGTTATAATATTCGCACCATTTAACTGTGTGCAAACAAATTAGCTCTGACTCATTTAAAAATTAGACTACATACAAACTATTGACTTACAAATCATATGTATAACCATTTAACTATATGCAAACAAATGAGTTCTGGCTGGTCTAAAAATGTTATCTACAAACTATGCATTTACAAATCATATGTATAAAAAGGATTTGGCATTAAATAACCTGCAATCAAATCCCTCTGTGCTCACATTATGTTTGTAAAATCCACAGATGAGGGATGACACAATCAATTTGGAACTTTTTCAGATGGTCGGGATTGTTCGTTGGAGTAAGTTACCTGGGTGTTGGCAAGTCAAAGACAAGAAAAACTCTCCATTAACAATAATTTATTGAAACAGCATGTTCTATTCTACTTCTATCAAAGCTGCTTAGAATCTGAGAAAAATTCAGAATTACCTTGAAGATAAAAACATGAAGTTGTTCTTCTCAGTAGCTGAAGATGCTTTGAGCTATTAGTAACATCTAAATAGGATTCTATAAAATAACAACTGTACAGCCACTTACCTCCCATCTCACAAATCATCAAAGCAAGATGAGAAAGATATACAAGAGAATTAAGGACAAACTCATAAGTAACATTCTCCTATGAGTGTTGGCCAATCAGCAAAAACTTATATTCAGCAGATCTGTGTGGACATTGAATGCTGTCTAGAGGACTTACCAAGCACAATGGTTGATAGAATTGGATAGTGAGAGAAAGTCAAAGGAATTCATGTTCATATTTACCAACCCCTCCGCTCGGGTAGGATATGACACAAGGTCAATTTTTAAGTGGAGTTTAACAGGTTTGAATTCAGAGTTTTCCTTCTCCTAGACTAGTTGCCTCACCAAGGCTGAAGAACCTAGTCTGCCCTACTATTTGCCCATAGCTGGAGGGAGAATAATTGGATTCATACCATTCCCAAGGGTATTAGTGCTATGTGAAATGCAATCAGTCTCGTCCAGGATTTGAACTCATGTCACCGTGTCCATTTCCTACAACGATAACCATTACATCACGGGCACCTCCAAAGGAATTCATGTTGCTGGCATACTTTGTTGATCATTATGAAGTATTGAGTTCACACACATTTATACAAAATTTTTCCTTGATATTATTGCTTTAAATCCAGTGCCTTTTTGTTATCTATTTCTGGATGAGCAAAGTCCTAAATAATCAATAAAGTGTATTCTAAGAAAGCAAATTCAGCAAGTGGAAATACTTAAGATATGTAGTCTGAGTTTTTTATTTAGTTTCAGTGCATCCATAGTGTGACACTGACTGATATGGAATTTACAAGTAAAATCTACAATTGATGGCCAATTGAAATGATATTGATCTTGTATATTTGATATGAAGCTGTAGGGGTAATTGAAGTAATTTGGACTTAGCAACTAAATCAGAAGTGTGAGGGTTCATGGACTATCAAGATGGCAGCTTTCTCAGTTTGAGCTGTTGACAGATAGAGGAATGTCCAAACAAAACTAGTTGATAAAGGTGGAAAATCAGATAGTGGTATTATATAAAATTTTCTATTATGAAATAAAAGATTTTTTTTAAATTAACTTGAACAAAAGTAATTTTTGAATTATGTAAATAATATGGCCCAGCTTCGACAGCAGTAGTAAGAGAGATATGAACCAATGAAATTGCAGAGTGGTAGTCAGAGGGCTATACACGCAGTCAAATTTGGTTTGGTTTGGCTTGGTTTAATGGCATACCAACTATTGCCAGTTATTTAAAACCAAATCCTTTTTATACATATGATTTGTAATTGCATAGTTTGTAGATAACATTTTTAAACAAGCCAGAGTTCATTTGTTTTCATATAGTTAAATGGTTATACATATAATTTGTAAGTCAATAGTTTGTATGTAATCTTATTTTTAAATGAGTCAGAGCTAATTTGTTTGCACACAGTTAAATGGTGCAAATATTTTAATAGTATTATAGTTCTATTTAGTATTAATCATTCCTTTGCACTCAAATGGTTTCAAATATTGCAATCTAACATAATTAGTTTTATTTGCACACAGTTAAATGATTTCAAGCATTGCTATGTAATACTAACAATTCAATTTAGGCACACAGTTAAATAGTTACAAGTATTGCTCTTTATCACTAACAATTCAATTAAAACATCAGTCATTTGTTTATACACAGTTAAATGGTCAAACAGCTCTATTTCTAATGATTTGATTTAATTTAAGTCATTAGTTTGCATACAGTTTAAATGTCAAATGGTTTTATTTGACCCATAGATATGACCCTATAAAGTGTTACCAATCTGGGTCAGAGTGGACCTGAGAGCAATGGCAATGAAGGGGTACTCCACATTCCGCAAAGCTCCATGGCTGGAGCCTCACCATCAGATTGTTTAGTGTCATATCCAGGACTCTTATTAGTGGGGGTCTTACCTCTCTGCAGAGATGTAGTCAATGTATTCAACAGCCCCAGCCAACTGGGGTAAAGTTTGGGATTTTGGAGGAGTGTTTAATGGAAACTTATAGTTTATTGATTATACTCAAAAGATTTAGTTTGTTTTCTTTGTTTAATGGCATATCAACCTGGATTGGTAATTTAATACCAAAGCCATCCTTGTTGAAGAACAGCTATGGTGTTATATAACCATAGCTGGGGAGATAAGAAGGTTCATACCTTTTCCAAGGGTATCAGTTCCAAAGTGAACATAATAGCATGACTGGAGTTGGAACTTGCTAACACATTGACTTTTCTGCTACAGTCCCCGCTCCCTAGCAAATTTAGCTCCCAAAAAGTAGCATGATATACAAGCATATATAGCATGTTAAATAAGTAAGTAAAGTTGGCGACTGTAGCCGAGGGTGACCAGAAGGCTCCCCTTTCAATAGCTTCTACACTGAGGTGTAGGGGAGGGCGCTACTCCTTTCCCTGGATTGCTCCACTTTACCCTTGATACGTACCTTATATTGCTGAGTGTTAAGCAAGGAGGTATCAAGTACCATTTTTAAAGTCTTTGGTATGACACGACCTGGGATTGAACCTAGATCCCCCGGACCATTAGCAAACACTCTACCCACTAGGCCAATGAGCTGGTATTTTAAATACAGTACGGTATGTTAGATAGAGTGGGTTTTTGAGGTTTGTTCCCAACTGGAGCAACAGAGATCAACATTCATAGAATGAAGTGAATAAACTCTCATGATAGTAGTGCTAATGTGAATGAAAGTAAATAAGATTAGGAGAGCTTAATTTGTTTTTATCAAGGAATTTGCCTTAAATGAGTTCATATTGTCAGCATTTGTAAACGAAAGTGTGGAGGTCAAACACCCAGACTTTCCTTTCTGGAATGAGGTCAGACAAGGCACCAAGATGGAAAGTGTGTCATTATGTAGCTTTTTTAAAACTCGTTCTTATTCCTGGGCAGAAAGTGTTATTTTCCAATTGCTTATGCCTAAAGTAAATGGAAAAGACCTATTTTCACTTCAATGTTTGCTTTTTTGTACAAAGAGTAAGGAAAATTTAAAAATCTGACTGGAGACGACTATTTCTTACTGTGTATACCATGCACATTTTTTTTCATCCAAGTGTACCTCTATTTCCCCCATTTTCAACCTATCTTTCAACCTTTCATTGGAGGCAGAAAATAGTGGATGGTGCACAGCAGAACATGGATTTTTTTCTTGAAATTTTCATTTGTAATTAGGGGTTCATAGTATACATGAAATAATACTGTATATTTGGGAGGTGATTGATTTATGAAAAGGGATTTACATTACAGTCATAAATCTTTAAAAAAAACCTACTCACTTCTAAATATTTTTATTGAACTTTAGCATAAGCACATGTAAATTTTGATTCACATGTTTTTATTCAGGTCTTACGTAAATGAAAATAGATAAATTTATCTGTTAATTTCTAAATTTTATTTTCTAGGGCACAAAAACAACATTTGCAGAAATAGCCTTTTTCTATACTTGTAGAACATAAGCAATTAAGAAACAATACATAGTATCTGGTAACAAAATGTGTTACATGATATTGTTTGAACTTTGGCTTCATGCACAATTAAGTATTTATGACTTAGATTAGTTTATTCAGGACAGAAAAGTAAATTTTAAAGAGAATAATGGCCATTTTCTATATTTTCACAACATAAACAATAAAGAAATAGCACATACTATCCAGGAATAAAATTTGTGTTAAATAGTGTAATTGAGTGGAAAACGAAATCATCATCATCATCATGTCGTGCCGCTAGCACGGACATCCCTGACCCTCTCTCGCCACTTCTCCCTATTGTTCATCGCCTCTGGCAGGTCTTCAGGGCTACATCTCGTATCCTCACATAGCTGCTGAATGTATGTTCGAGCTAGTCCTACTTTTGCCCGGCCATATGTGGGGGTCCATAGGAGTACATCACTTATGAGCTCGTCCCTGCTTCTCCAGCAGTGTCCAGCATATCTGGTTCGTCTAACGTATAGTTTTCGTGATGGGAGGCAGGTGGCCGTATAGTTGGTGCCTTGTGGGGTGTTGCCGCCAGAACTTGTTCAATATTGCTCACAGCATTCTAGTGTAATTGCTGTTTAGCTTCTTCTCCAGACGTTTAGTTAGCGTCCAAGTAGTGCATCCATACAGCAGTATTGATACAACCACTGCCTGGAAGAAACTGCGTTTCATTTTATCGATAAAAATGAAACAGAGTACAGTAAAATGAAACTATAGAGAAACCAAGAAAAAAAAAACAATATGTGATTTTAACTGTTAGAATCTCTCATGTCAGGTAGTCAATGCAAAACCATTTCTAAAACTTCAGTTACGATTATTTAAAAACACAGAGAAAGACTTTAAAAGGATTCCTCTACACAGATTTTATTTAAACATTCACATGTGTATATCTTTAAGAGTTAGCAGTAATGAACATAATGATTTAGATGAGTTTATTTAATGGCACACCAACTCCTTATCAGGAGGGATTCCCCAGAGCATAATGCTTTAAGTGCTGGACTGCAGTCTGAAATTCAAGTGGTGCTATTATGGTCACTTTTAGACTAACACCCTTGTGAAAGGTATTGAACACCTTTATTCCCCAGCTATGGGTTATATGGTATCACTATTGTTGTTCTAAAAGGATGGCTTTGATATCAAATAACCCATAAAAATTGATATGCCATTAAATTAAGAAACCAAAAACAAACCCTTATGGATTATTTAAAGCTGAAATTTAATTCATATGTAATTGTTTTTTATCACACTTTTATTTGACTATAAGAATCATTTGTTTGCACAGTTATAAGGTTTCAAGTATTCCGATCTAATAGAAATAATTTGCACACAATCACATGGTTTTAAGTAACTAATAATAATCCTCACTAAACAATTATAGTTTCAAATAACTCTGTAATATGGTCACCTACCTCCCATCTTACAAATCTTCCAAATCTTCCAAATAAGATGTAGGACACAGCTGGAGAAGTAAGGACAAACTTATAAGTAATGTTCTCTTATGGACTTCTAAACATGGACACACCAGTGTTGTCCAGTGAGCAAAGACTTATTTCAATTCTGGGTGGACACTGGATACAGTCTAGAAGACCGATTAGGAGCAATGGGTGATAGAGATGGGTAGAGAGAGAGAGAGAGTCAAGGAACTCTGTGCTGTCAGCATAACTTGATGATGGTTAATATGGTATCAAGTATTTCTATCAAATACACATAATTTTCAAAAAGATCTATTAGACTTATAGCAATAACCCTAACTGGTACTATCAGTCTGGATCAGAGTGGACCAGAGAGTAATGACAATGAAGGTAGTACACCACATTCTTCAACATAATATGAAAGCAAGTCATGACTGTACTGAAGTCACACTTTCAGTTATTTTAGTCAAACATCAACAGAAATGACGAATGACGGGTCAGAGTGGATCTGGGAGCGATGGCAATGAAGGGGTACTCTACATTTCCTAAATCTCCAAGGGTGGAGTCTTGCCATCAGATGGTTTAATGTCATATCCAGGAAACTTGTGGGGTCTTACCCCTCTATAGAGATGCAGTCAGTATATTTTACAGTTCCAGCTGTTAAAGAGTTAAATAGTAAGTCTTACCATTTAGATACCCCAAAAGAGGGTCTAAGTCCCTGGGGACCTTTGTGAAAGACTATGAAAGAATTTCTCCTCTGTAAAATGATAGGTGAAGACCTTTACCCACAAAGAAAACATAAAATGTGTGTGTCTGCTTCTTTCAACCATCTAAACAAAAAATGTAGATCAATGGTTTTGATGGTTGGTTTAGTTTCTTTGTTTAATGGTATATCAACCTTTGTAGGTTATTTAATGCCAAAGCTATTCTCCTAGAAGAACAGTAGTGGTACTATTTAACCCATAGCTGGGAGGATAAGGGGGTTTATATCTTTCCCCAAGGGTATTTGCCTGAAAGTGAATGTAATAGTGCGACTGGAGTACGAACTTGCTTACTATGATTCCGCAGTCCATCGCTTTAACCATTACACCACGAGGACACCCCTAATGGTTTTGAGCTCTGTTTGGGACCAAGTGACAACAGTATAACAAAATAACCGCTTTTCATTGCTTGTTGCTATTTCTTTCAAAATTGGAATATTTTTCTTATATTTATATAGCAAATTGCCCATAAAAATATAGTCTTTATAGTTTTTTCCTTAACATATATAGAAACCAAACAGCAAAGCAGCAAACATAACCAAATGATTTTCACAACTTAATTTACATATTTTGGGAATGTTGCATAATGTCATTTGATTGCTATCAATCATTCATGGTATTTTGAACAGTACAAATCTTTTTTTTTTGTCTTTGAGTTGCATTTTTAACTTTCTTTGTTTTTAATTAAAAAGGCATAATATTAGTTAAAAATGTTACTAATTTTTTTTTTCAAAATACACATTGATATAATGGCTGTTGGAATACAATAAAAAAATGGTTTTCTTGAATGTAGTTGAAACATGACAAACAGTAAATCAGAACATTTTGACCATCCAATATTTTGTTTGCCAATAGTTAAATAAAAGAAAAGAAATTTAAGTTATAAACAGCCAAAGGAAAAATCATCACAGCAAGAAAAAGACTGTGATGAGTGAAAATAAATAAACAAAATGAACTCTAGGTAGTAGCAGAAATTTAACTTCTGTCATATCTGCAGGGTCAATGCCAAGACATTGGGAAGGAATTTATAGAATGACAAAAATAATAAAATAAGTACAAAGTTACAGTTACAGGGAGAGGTTAGAGAAATTAGGATGCATTACTTTCTTTGAAAGAAGAATGAGAGGTGATCTAATTGAAACTTTCAAAATGATTAACAGGATTTCTATTTTTATTTTTCAACATTTCTCCTCGAACAGGAAATTTAATGCCAAGAGAGATTTCAAAAACTATATCTACAAACCAATTGGATTTTAGTGCTGATAGAGTAATATATTTTTAGAATATATTCTCTAATCAGATCAAAAACAGCAATTGTGTAAAAAATTTTAAGGTTTGAATAATTTCAGAAATAATGGTTGAAAAAAAAAAATTTAAGAGGGCATTTTTAGGAACTATTTGAAGAATGACTTAACAGAATTTGATTTGTGTGTTAATAGTGTAAGAAAATTGTATATGCTCTGTGCAAATACTCTCTCTTTTTTCAAAGGTAAATGTGAGAAAATAGTAACAAAGGGGAGATGCTCCAAAAGGCATAACCAACAAATAATAAAATCTTGTCATTAAAGTATCTTGGCTTATAATTGATATTTTGCTCATAATAAAGGTATAAGCAAATAATGTATCTTTTATAAGATTAGGAGGTGTGATTAGAGTAACAGTTATCACTATAGGAAATGGGATCAGTGACCAGAGTTCAAATCCTGGATGAGTCAGTTTGCCTTTCACTTCATACTAACATCAATGGGGAAGGCATGAATCCATCTGTTTTCCTCCCAGCTATGAGCAAATAGTAGAGCAGACTGGGCACTTTAGTTTTGGTATGGCAACCAGTCTAGGAAAACAAAAACTCTGAAACCAAACCAGTTTTACTTTGCTTAACAAATTGACTGAGCCACATTCTGTCTGTTGCAGTTGGGTAAATATCTACAAAATATAAAGTCAGTTTAAGGTAAATGAAAGTTTGAAATATCATGATTTACAAGGAAGGAGACAACTGACTTGGTTGGCTAATTAACCCTTGTGTATTATTTGATGCCAAATCTTTAACTGAATAGAGCCAGAGGGTTTTTTTTTTTTTTAGCTCATTCTATACATGTTCAAATCCATTTATTTCTGAATTTTAGCTGATATTTGTGGTTTTGGTTTGGTTTCTTTGTTTAATGGCATATCAACCTTCACGGATTATTTGATGCCAAATCCATCCTTAAAGAACAATAGTTGGTTGGTTGGTTTCTTCGTTTAATGGCATATCAACTCTTTTTAGGTTATTTAATGCCTAAGCCATTCCTCTAGAAGAACAGTAGTGGTACTATTTAACCCATAGCTGGGAGGATAAGGGGGTTCATACCTTTCCCAAGGGTATTTGTCCGAAAGTGAACGTAATAGCGCCACTGGAGTACGAACTCGCGTACTACGATTCCGCAGTCCATCGCTTTAACCATGAGGACACCCCCAAGAACAATAGTGGTACTATTTGCGTATTATAAAGGTATTCTAAAATGGGGGATTATTTTAGTAATTCATTATAACAGAAAACTGATCCCCCACTTTATACCATATTAAATAGAGAGTACTATATTAACAAAGAAAATCTCTTGGAAAAGAAAATAAATATTGTGTATCATAAAGGTTTGGTTTGGGTTTAGGTTTCTTTGTTTAATGGCATATCAACTTTCGTGGGTTATCTAATACTAAAGCCATCCTTCTAGAAGAACAGCTGGGATGCTATTTAACCGATAGCTGGGAGGATAATACCATGGGTATTCGTCTAAAAGTGAACGTAATAGCACGACTGGAATTTGAACTCGCTTACTACAATCCTGCAGTCCAGTGCTTTAACCATTACACCATGAGGACATCCCTAAAGGTTTGGTTTGGTTTCTTTGTTTAATGACATATCAACCTTTATGGGTTATTTATTACTAAAGCCATCCTTGTAGAAAAACAGTTGTGATACAATTTAATCTAGAGTTGGTGGGATAAGGGGGTTCATACCTTTCCCACGGACATTAGTCCAAAAGTGAACATAATAGCAAAAATGAAGTTTGAACTTGCTATGATGTCACAGCCCAGCACTTTGCCATTATGCTATGTCAACTATAATTTTTAAACAAATCTATCCTATAAATGAAACCTTTACTCTCGATCAGAATGAACCTGGGAGTAATTGTAATGAAGGACTGATACACGGTGGAGCCTCACCATCACCATAATTTAGTGTCATACCCAGAAGACCAGTTTCTGGTGGTGAGGGGGTCTTTGATGGATTATCTTGGTATGCCATAAACAGTTTCTGGTTTGAAATCTATAGCAATTTGACAATTGCATTCTGGGAAAATGAATTGTCCAATTATGAAATATCAAATGCATGGCGGCAAATTTGTATTTAAAGTGTGCTTTGTGACGGACTATCTGTGAATACTGAACATTCAAAAATTGACTTGAGACATTAATCAACCATTCATGATACAGTCAGCGTATTCTAAACTTTATAAAGAGTGTAGTACATGTGTTGAGAAAGTGAGCTGGGGATAGAGCAAGAGAAAAGAAAAGAATTGTAATAAGTAGCAAAAAAACCTCAAACATGGCATAGATTCAAGAATAGCCAACTGCTGATTTCTCTATCTCTCCTACACAATAGAAATAAGAGGTGACAATTAGATTTCATTGGGAGCATTTCTTGATAGGAGCATAAGAGATACAATATCTGGTAAACCTTTTAAGAGATGAAAATAGAATAGAAGAGGTTCATAAAAGTAGAAGATACATGAATTTACCAAAAAGAGGTAAAGAGTGTGTGTGTGTGTGTGTGTGTGTGTATGTATATATATATATATATATATATATATATATATATATATACACACACATATTTCAATCTAATGCAAATAATTTGAACATAGCTCTGTGGATTCAAATAACAAATGATAATAATTCTAAGTAAATGATTGAACTGTTCTATTTGACCCATAGATGGGCATCTAACAGGTACTACCAATCTAACTCAGAGTGGACCTGGCAGTCACATTAACAAAGAGGTACTCCACATTCCTCAAAGCTCCAATACAGCAGCCTATCAGATGCAATTCAGAGTGATACTCAGAACACTCATTGGGGGTGGATAGGTATCAAACCCTTCAGCAGAGGTACAGTCGTTGGTGTATTCTACAGTGCCAGCTGAGAGGGTGGTGATCACTTGAGTTTGGAACATAAATAAAAAAGGCAATATAGATCTTATTCAAAATATAATTTTACCATAAAAAGGAACAATATTTACCATTTTGTTTTGTAATCACTGCCTTAAAGATTATACTGTTCAAATTCTGGCCCTCATGAGTTATACACTCCTGTAAACTCACTCTTAAGTTCTGCAGAACTTTTTTTTATCTCATGTGGTGTCTCTTGGAGATTGATGTCCAAATGAAGTCCCCAGCCACAATCATATTTGAATTCAAATATTGGTATTGCTGATGAATAAAATCTTTCAGATCATCAGTTATCTACAGCTTATATTTGAACAATCAGGTATGCCAAAAGTAAAGACAAGAGGATGATCTGGTGAGCAAGCTGGCCACAGAATAACCAAAACGATGAAAATACTTACTATGCCACTAATATATATATATATATAACCAAAAGTGTGATATATACAAACAATAGATAGATACAGAGAAAAATGTGTATTAATATAGTGTGACAGAATGATCTTTCGTGTTTGGAACATGAAAAAAAGCAATAAAATTAAAAACTTAACTTTACTATCAAAGAATAATATTTGCTATTTTGTTTTCTTATTATTTTCACATTGTTGAAAAGATTGTATTGTCAAAATACTTGGCCTTATGAACTATAGACTATTGAAACCTCACCCTCAAGTTCTTCAGTGCTCTGCTAATTGTTTCTGGTACTGCTGTGATTTCCTGAATTAAATCTTTTAGTCAATTGTCTGTAGTTTAAGAATTTTCGCCAGAGAGCATCATTTGTACAGAGTCCGGTAGAATGATATTTTAGATTTTGAATGTAAATGATAAAAAAAAAAGAAAAAGAAAAAAAAAAAGCAACACAGATTTTATTCAAAATGTAATTTTACTATAAGAAGAAAACAATATTTACCATTTTATTTTGTAATAGTCATCACTTTGTTTTAAAGATTATATTGTCTAAATGCTTGCCCTATTTAGCTATACACTTCTGGAACCTCACCCTGAAGTTCTGCATCACTGGCTGACTCACTGCATCTGGTATTGCTATAATTTCATGAGAAGCAAAATATAATAGATTCTCAGTTGTCTGTAGCACACTTTTAAGGATCTTCAGGTATTCCCAAGCAATGAATCTAGTGAGTTAACCAGTTGCAAGATGTCATCACAGTGAGATCAGATGTACAAACTCACTATGTTCACAATTCCTAGCCATGATGGCAACTAAAACGGCAGAGCTGCTGCTGTTTTTATTTGTCTATAATCATTTGCTAGTAAACAGGTATATGGTATCAAATACTCATATCTAATACAAATAATTTGCAAAGTTATATGGTTTCAAGTATTCCTATCTAATACTAATAATATACAGTTAAATGCTTTCAAGTTTTCCTATCTAATAAAAATAAGTGATATGGTTCCAAATGTTGCTATCTAATACAAATAATATATAGTTATATGATATCGAGTACTATTATCTAATACCCAATTTATACATAATTATAGGATTTCAAATAACTATTCCTTTTTAATAATAATAATAGAATAATGGTGATACAAATTGTAATAGTTACACTTGGAATGATCGCAAAGGCTTGATAAGTGGGTTAGAAGAGTAGGAAATTAGAAGATGAAATGAGACCATCCAAACTACAGCATTGTTAAGATTGGCCAGTACTGAGAAAAGTCCTGGAAAACTGAGGAGACTCAGACTCCAGTGAAAGATCACCAGCATTAGTTGATATGAGAAACTCACAAGAAGTAATATAATCATTTATTTGAACACAGTTATATAGTTTCAAGGATTCTCATTAAATACCAATAATTTTCCAACAGATCTATTTCATTCAACCAAGTACTACCACTCCAGGTTTGAGTGGACCTGACAGTAATGTAAAGAAGGGGTGATGCTACATTTCCCAGAACTTCAGAACTGGAGCCTTACCATTAGTTACAGTTTAACTCTTTTTAAGAGAGTTCTTATCCATCTGCAGAAGATGCAGTCAGCATATTCAAGGTCTTGCTGACAAGCTGAGAAAAAAAAAAGATAATGACTTAAAATTCATCTCGATGGGGAATATAAATATTACATTTCTATGATTTCTTTTTATACATTAGTATTTCTTAAGCAGGATATTCTGGACAAGCATTGGGTAATTTTCTATTCGTTTCCTAATAAGCTAATTCATCATGAAGAAGCTGTAGATCAAATTCTGGAGGGGATATTAACAAAATGGTGGATATTGTGGATTTAAGTAATTTCTAGAAACATGAGTCATTCACTTCTGCTTCATTAAATTTGTGGTAACAAACCCTCAGAACATTAAGAGCTTCAGATCACTCAGCTACTAGTTAAATAGTTTAATCAGTGACCTCATCAATACTTTTGTACAGAAATTGGTATTATCCCAATGAGTGTGATTAAACATCAGTATAATTCTAATCTATAAATCAATAGACATATCAGTTACAAGCAATATATGCCAAATAGTAACTTTATAAGCAAATATATATATGTGTGTGTGTGTATCTGCGCATGTGTGTGTCATAGTAAATGGACACATGGACAAAGCTGTATGTTTCATTTTTGCACTAATGCAGTTAGGAAAGGCATGAATCCATGTACTCCTCTGAGCTATGGGTAAATAGGAGGGTAGACTGGGTATAGCAACTGGTCTATGAGAAAGAAAACTGAATTCAAATATGAATGTAGCTGGGGAACACATTTGGACATCAATCTCCTAGAGACACCACATGAGAATACATTTCTGAGACCAGCTCAACTTATATCAAGTGAATACCATTTAAGAGAGGAGAGAGAGAGAGCTTATAAAGTATAATTATATATATATATCTGTGACAGTTTCCAGGAGTAGGGCTTTTAAGGCACAACTCAAAGAGTCACTGTTTTGAAGCAATAAAAATTCTCACAGAATGAGTAATTTGTTCTAGACTTTGGTTAAACCTGATCGCTTGATCAAACCATCATGAATAATTATTTCAACTCACAAACTTTTATAGTCTTTATTTCCATACCTGATAATGTTGATTTAGATAAATTATCTGACAACGTTCATAATAATGTTACATGAAAATACAAAACATGGCTAGATATTTTGGGGTTCATGAAATTCAGCCCTAAAAATCAAATGAAATCGTTTTAATAAAATGAATAGATGATATAGATTTATAAAGCAACTTACTAAATTCTGAAAGCTTAATTCCTTGTCATGCTATAAGGATTGTATAGAAAACTATAATGTTATGATAGTATAGAGATGAGAGAAGTAAAAAATATAGCTAGATGACTTATTTAAAATTTTTTGTGAAGCCTTTATGGCCTAACAAATAAAATATTGTCAAGGTAAGACAAACTTCCAAGTAATTCTTTATCTATCAAAACATATGATATAAAAGAACTAACAAGATATGATTTATAAAAGAGCAAACAAGATTATAAAATCTCAATTCCTGGTTATGCTGTTCAGATTGTATCAAAAAATATATCATCATGATGGTGCAGAGAAGTAAAGAATATAGCTATATGGTTTATTTGAATTTGCTTGGGAAGCCTTATTTGGATTTTATGATTAAGCTCTACTCATAAATAATGATGTATAAACCAAAAAAAGAATACTTAATAAATATCTGTGCAAATATGGCATGCCTAACTCTGATGATGAAGACATCCACAAATAAAGGTTAACATACGTATAAGAAAGAAAAATGAGCTACATTCATGCACAATAGAGCAAAGACGTCATGCACAATAAGGAATTAAAAACATACAATTAAGGATATGCAAAAAAAAAAAAAAAAAAATAAGAGAAGAAAACTGCATCCTGAGAAAAGTCAAAAACACTTTGGAAAAGACATAAGCAAAACATTCATTTAAAAATTATTTCTTTTCTTGTAAAATATGTGATGATAAAATTTATTTTTTTAAACATTCCCAATTAAAAAAAGAAAAAGAATTAAAAAAGAAAAAAGAAACTTAAATCAAAGTGCTTCTATTGATGGTTGGTGAATTATGGTGGATGATAAAAGAAAGATCGGAAAAGGAAACAAAAAAAAAAAATCAAATTAAAAAGGATAAAAATGAGCCAATAACCAATAAAACAAGGAAATATTTAAGATTAATTAAAGAATATAGATTTTCCTGCTCTTACCTTCCTATCATCAGATACTGATAAGAGACGTGTTTATCAGTTGGTTGGTTGTGTTTTATGGCATATCAACTCATATAGGTTAATTAATGCTAAACCCTTTTATTATACACACACACACACACACACACACGTATACAATTTAGAAACATAGTTTAGAGGTAACACTTTTAAATGAGCCAGAGCTCATTTGTTTACACATGATTATATGGTTTCAAGTATTGTTATTTATTGTTTGCACACAGTTAAATGGCTTCATCTTTTGCTATCTAACACTAATAGTTCTATTTGGACACAGTTAAATGTTTTCAATAATTTAATTCAATTTAATATTAATCATTTGTTTGCAGAGAGTAATGTCAATGTAGAAGCAGCACCCCCACATTACCCAAAGCTCCAGGACTGGAGCCTCATTATCAGATGGTTTAGTGTCATATCCAGAACACTCATTGCATGTGCGTGTGTATGACGGGTCTTATTCCTCTGCAAAGATGCAGTTGGCATATTTTACAGTCCCAGCCAACTGGGCTGATGTGTAGTTATCAGAGACTCAAAGTGAAGAAGCAATTTCAAAATCTTGAAATATATTTCTATTTTGTTTTTTTCTTAAATACAGATTTTATTATTAATTTTTTTAAGAAAATAAAAAAAAATTTCTTGAAGATGTTTGTACAGCATGGGGCAACCTTACTAAATTAAAAGAACTAACGAAATGAGGCAAGATACTGAGAGACTGATAAATGATATGATGTGTTTATTTGAGATTCCCCTGAAAGATAAATTACAATTTCAATTCCTCAAAATATTTTTTTATTTTATTTCTTTTAAATTAATACTTTATCAAGAAAATAAATTATTTCAGGGAACACATACAGCAAGTTGTACCTTTACTAAAGTAATAAAACTGGCAGTGTATGGTAAGATTCTGCTCTGGATATACAATCATCAGACATTGTATTTGCTCAAGATTCTCCTCAAAGCTTAGTGGAATATACACAAAGAACTTAAAACTTTTCCTTCTGTTCTTTCATATAAAGTAGCAATACTTACCTGCATTATATAGAGTTTTATGGTGGTTGTTGATGTTCATAAAGTAAGAAGTAAATTAAGTAAAGTTGGCAGCTGTAGTTGAGGGTGACCTGAAGGCTCCCTTTTCATTAGCTACTACACTGAGGTGTAGGGGAGGATGATACTTGTTTCCCTGGATTGTTCCTTGATATGTACCTTATAATGCAGAGTGTTAAGCAAGATGGCATCCAGTACCATTTTTTGAGTCTTTGGTATGTATGACTTGACCTGGGATTGAACCCTGGTCTCCAGGACCATTGGTGAACACTCTACCCTCTAGGCCAATTTGGTGTTAAAATCTCTTATTTATTTATGCCTAACATGCATATTGCTTATATGTGATCATAATAATGGCACATGCATTTAGAAGAAATACAAAGAGATTAAAATTGTTTGTTTCTTAGTTACCTTCTTTCAAATCATTGGGTTACCTTGGGAAAGAATCCATATTTTCCCCCCAGCTATAGGTAAATAATAGGACAGACTGGGTTTTTAACCTTGATTAAGCAACTAGACTAGAAGGAGGTAAAATGGAAAAATCATGTTTATATATATATACATATTTCATTAAACAATATTTATATCCTTTGTCTACACATTTTTGTATATCCTTTCACATTGATGGATTGATTTTATGGTATCCGGCGGGAATTGATTAATGAAACTCCCATAATTAATTGGTTCCCAAGTACTTTCTGCTCAATCTTGGGCCATCATCAGGAGTGTGTATATTGTAAAAGCGATGTGACCATTGAATGTACATTACTACTTTGTAAGTGTTTATTATTTATACTGGTGTATTGTGTTTATTCTGAAATTCAGTTCTATAAGTAGCAGTAGTAGCTAAAGACATTTAAGTACATTAGTACTAGATTTGAAATTAATTCTATTGAGTTTAGGTTGTTTTATTCTGATATGGAGCACTTTGAGAATCTATAATTTTTGTTTGTTATTTTGTTCTAATATTGTTATGTTTTTGGTAAGAATTTTCTAAAACTCAGTTTTTGGACAGGAATGTTTAATTATGGGAGTTTCCTTAACCAATTCCCGACAGATACCATAAAATCAATGCAGCAACTCGAAAGGATATATACAAAAATGTGTAGACAAAGGATGTCTATATTATCTAATGAAATATGTATTAACAAAGAAATGCTGCCCAAATTCACAAACATATATATATATTGTAAATAAATAGTTTGTAGATAACATTTTTAAATGAGCCAGAGTTCATCTGTCTATACAAAATTAAATGATTTCAAGTATTACTATCTAATACTAATAATCTGATATTAGTTATCTGTTTGTATGCAGTTACAATGTTTCAAGTCTAATAAATAATTAAATATTTCTATTTCTAACAGATGGGACCTAACAGGCACTACCACTCCAGGTCAAAGTGAATTGGGAAGTAATGGCAATGAAGGGATACTCCACATTCTCCAAGCTCCAGAACTAGAGCTTCATCATCAGAGGCAGTTTAGTGTCATAACAGGACACTCGTTGGGTGGGTGTCTTACTCTTCTGCAGAGATGCATTCAGTGTATTCTACAGCCCCAGCTGACAGGGTGGAGTGTGTGTGTGTATATATATATATATATATATATATATATATATATATATATATATATATATATATATACATACACACCTTAGGATTACCTAATGTTTTATTCTCACAAGTAGTTTATTTCAGGAATTAAAAATAAAATAATCTTGACTGAATATATTTTAAAATCTTTTTCAGATAAGAATCTAACAATCTCTGAAAGTTTACTTGAAATTGGGCCAAAAATGGTGGACTTTTATTCAACAGATTGATAGATGGAGAGACACTTGATGAATTATAATAAGATTTTGATCTTGGGCTATACCATCTAATTTAAACAGCTTTCACAGGATGATGCAATCATTGTTCTACCTACCAAGCCATACAAGAACAATTGTTAATGGTTGTTATTAATGTACACAGTGACCCATTCTTTTAAATGAATTTGTACAATCTAAGGTTGTCTTTTTTTCATAGTATTGATTCCACAGAGAAATGAATGCATTGCAAAATTGAAACTCCTAGTTGCTAGTTCCCTGGCATGTGTTGGGTAAGAACTTGCTTGTTTCATAGAGATCTTGTTGGTAAACCTGCAACAGATGTGGAATCTCTTTCTGAATCTTCAAGGTTTTCTGTTTTCTAATGTGTAAAGCACATTAATCACGAATAGGTCATAGAAATAAACTAGAATTTATTTTTTTTTACTACATGTTTAAAAAAGAGAATAAAAGAAAATAACTATCAACAAACCTTTAAGTTGCAGCTGTACTATTCAGAAAATTACCCCATTAAATTAAAAAATAAGAATTTAGCTGAGATTATCAAGGAAAATATCTTGTAATAAATTTTATTGGGTTGGCCAAAAAGTTTCTGAGTTTTTTTGTTTTTTTTTAATAGATAATATTGAAAAAGATTAATTTTGATTGGATTGTGAGTGGTCATTATTAGTGAATCATCTTGTTTTCAATTTTTTCCAAATTGATTTATTTTTATTTATTGGTTCTAATACTAAAAATAGAAAATCTACATTTTCAGCACATATTTCATTTTAAGAAAGGTAAAAATCTGATTCAAATACAAGAATATTGGCGCCGTAATGGGAATGTTTGAACATGTCAAAAATGGTTTGTTTGCTTTGCAGTCAGGAAGAGGAGTTGGTCTTGACAGACATCAAGTGAAGACATTACTTAAGAATAATTAGAGTTGTACATGGTAAAGTGGTTATTATTACACAAAATAAACTTCAAAATCTTGGACAGCACTGTTTGCACCTTACTTTGTGCTAATGCCCGTGAGAAAGGCATGAATCCATCTATTTTCCTGCCAGCTATGGATGAATAGTAGGACAGACTAAGTCTTGGTATGGCAACTGAAGTGCCCAGCAAATCTTGCTTGTCTTACTTAGATGGTTTGCAAGAGGGGAGGTAAGTGGCCATACAGCTGTTGTTTTGTAGGATGCTACTTCTAGGATCTGTTTACAAAAGCATGTAGCATATTAGTGTAGTTCCCATCTAGCTTTTTTTTCTCAAATTGTTTCATTTGAGTCCAAGTGGTGCAACCATACAATAATACTGACATGGTTACAGGTTGGAAGAATTATAGCAATGGGTGATAAAACATTTTACAATATAAAATACAAGAAATCATGAGACAAGAAAAATGAATGACTAATAATCATACCAAAAGCCAGTCTTCATCCAGATAAGGTGATGTTTGTGTATATGGTAGGAGTGAATAGGAGTCTCCAGTGAATGAAATGATGCAAACAAACATTGTTCTTAATTAGATCAAATAAGGGAAGCAACTAATGAAAACTAACCTGAAAGGAATAATGTGAAAGGACGTAATATTCCATTAGGTCAATATGAGAAGGCATATTTGTAAACAAAATGAAGATATCTGAGTGCGTCAGAGTCCAACACTGGTGTCACTTTTCTAGGCGAAGGAAAATGAAGATATCTGTTTCTCTATGCCAGACTTCATTGTTGTCTTCTTCTCCTCCTCTCCCGACGTCGTTGTTGTTGTTGACTAGCATGTAGCAGTTTCGTAAATCACCAAAATCACACTGCTCCCCCCCGGCCACCTCTCATGTTTTATATCTTTTCCCGAACAGACAATTGCATGTGAAGTGCATCAAATTACTCGTATGTTTTAGACATGATAGTCTGTTATCTGCCCACTTTTCAAATCCTGGTGCCTTTGAACCCAGATGAACACAATATTTGTTTGGTTTGGATTGGTTTCATTGTTTAATGGCATATCAACCTTTGTAGGTTATTTAATGCCAAAGCTATTATCCTAGAAGAACAGTAGTGGTACTATTTAACCCATAGCTGGGAGGATAAGGGAGTTCATACCTTTCCCAAGGGTATTTGCCTGAAAGTGAACGTAATAGCGTAACTGGAGTACGAGCTCACTTACTACAATTCCGTAGTCCATCGCTTTAACAATTACACCATGAGGACACCCCCTATTTCTTAGGTGTCCAGTTACAGTTTAGTTTGATCAGGAAGTTTGACCAAATATTGAACCTTTTAATAAGCATTTATTCCAATTTTATACAATCTCTTTTAATGACTTCAATGAGATTTTAAAATTCAAATTTTCTGGTAATAAGCGTGATTCTTTGCTGAGAAACATAAAAAGTTCTTGGAACATGAAATTATGAAATTGGCTGAAAGATGGCAGAAAATTGTCAAACAAAATTGATAAAAGTTGGATAAAAGAAAGACAAAAATCTTATTTCTATTTGATAAACTGAATGAACCAACCCAATATTAAATAAACAAAAAATAAGAAAATCTCTTCCAAGAAAATACAAGATATTTAATTTGGATCAAGTGTAACCTACTCGAACCATCACACTCGGTACACTGGATGATGTATGTGTCATACATTTGTAGAGGCATAATTGACAGGTGACAGGTCAGAGGTCATGATTGCTGAATCAAACTCGGGAAAACACAAGACTGTTCATTCACAGGCGAGAGGCAATCACATGACACTTTGAGAAACAAATTCTAAAGTTATTTTTCCATTAATTTAATGGCATATCAACCACCATGGGTTATTTAATGCCAAAGCCATCCTTGAAGATTAATAGTAGTACTATTTAACCTATAACTGGGGGAGATAAGAAGGTTCATATCTTTGCCACGGGTATTAGTTTGAATGTGAATGTAAGAGTGCAACTGGAATTTGAAATCACTTACTGCAATGTAGCAGTCCAGCATGTTGGCCCCAACACCATGGAGACTCTCTCTTTCTATAATTGAGATCAAGACATAAAGAGAAGAAGTTGACAATGGGTTTTTGAAGTAAAGCTGAGTAGTTTGCGACTTCTCATGGGTGGGGATGGGGGTTGGGGTTGAACAATGGTTTATAGATAAAAGGTTGTCTCCTAAAAAAATGTAACATCGGGAAATAAATGTGAATTGTTTTCATGATCAACATGTGTTATTCTTTCCTGTCTGGAATTAAGTGATAATCAACTTCTTTGATACACTTGAGAATACAACCAGAGTTCTATGATATTTATAAAATTGCTAAAATAACCCCTAACAAGTCCTACCGCTCAGTGAGTGAACCTGGGAGTAACAACTATTTTTTGTGAGGTGGGCAGGGCTGACTCCTTCTGTAGAGGGTACAGTCAGCATATTATAAGCCTCATCAACAAGAAACTATAACAAATTTATGTATAAAGTAGGATTTTCTTATAACTTTAATAGTATTTCTTTAAATAATGTATGTACAATAAAAGTAAATTTGGTTATCATTTCTCAAATGTGTTATAGGTAATTAAAAAGATCTTTATCGATGAAGTAGATGAGATAACTTGACTGAACACATTTCTAAAGATATATGATATTCTAGAAATGTTGAAGTAATAAATAAGAAGGGTAACCCAAGATTGAAAAATGTCCAATAAAATACAAAGACAAGTAGTAATGTTCTAGAATTAAATTTCAGGAGAGGATGTTAACAGGTGATCATTTGAATAAGCTTTTAAGAGTAAAGTTAGAAGCAAAATATGCAAAAAACAGGAAAAGAGAAGTTTGGCATACCACTTAGTATTTCAAGTACAATAAGAAAACTGATCTTCAGTAAAAGAAATATTCATACAAGATAGAAAAAGCCACCATCCAACCAGAAGAAATTGAGATTGAGAAAGGATGTAAGAAAAACTAAAAGATAAAAAACAAAAAAAAATTCATAAGCATAAGATTGTTTTTCTTTTTATTTAAACTAAAGATTTTGTTAAAATTCTATCAATACATAGATCATTACAATTTTAAAAAATTAACTAAAGTATTGAACAAAAAAAAAAAAAAATTGAAAAAGTGAATCTTTATTATTAATGCCACAAATTTTAATGAAACTTTAATGGCTTAGACACACATAGGAAGAGTTTATTTTCCTAGGCTCAGAAGTACCAAAAATAAGAAATTTTTGAGAATTTTCTTTTTAGAAGATTATGACTTTTTGCTACAACTAAGAGAACTTAGACAACAATAGTCAAGGAAAATAATTACTTCCTATGTGTTTCATTAAAATTTGAGGCAATAATATAAAATGGTTAAGTTTTTTTCAGTCAGTTTTTTTTAAGTCCAATACTGAAAATGGTGCCAGACTTTTCAGAAGATGCAAGTACTTCCATGATAACAGCATAAGGATGATTACGTTAGGGGTCTGAGAAAGAGGAGACATTTTGTGGACAGAAATCTGCGTGTATGTGTACATATGCATGTATGTGCATGTATGTGTGTAAAATGAATAGATAGATAGATAGAAAGAACACATGTGCAGCAACCAGTACAGCTGATATTTAGACAGCATCTTATTTAACAAACCTTGTTCATCGAGAGCAGAATATTCAAATGATTGGTGACGCTTGGAATCACTTAAAATCGCCGGCATATGCTGCAGAATCATTCCGTGTCTGTATTTACCAGCCAAAGCTGCAGTTGTGTTGGAGTGGATAGAAATTGCATGTAAAAGACCACGAATAGGTACAGTCTTGGTGGTGGTCCTTGCAACTGTGCTAGAAACAGTAGTAGTAGTAGTAGTTGTGGCTGTGGTGGTGGTGGTGATCAAAGCTACATAATGCAACAATATAACAATTCAGACTAGCAATATAAAAAAAAGAAGAAAAAAAAAAAGAATTTTTGAATTGTAGAGATAGACATCTCTTTCAAAATGGCCACAACCTTTTATTAGAATCCATGCAACTTCCAAGATAGAAATTTCTAAGTTTAAAAATGAAACAAAATGCATAAATCTTAATACTGAGATATTTTCATCAGGTACAATAACTTCCTAGAAAACTGTTGAGTATGTATTTGTGCTGTATTTCTTTTTTGGAGAACTTATAACAGTATAATTGTACATCTTTGTCATTATTGAAAAATACTATAATAATGATAAACAACAATAACTTTTTATAAAATACTGGATAAAAAACAAGTTAGGAAAAATCTATTTTCATAAGAATATTTACAAATTATGAAAATAGAGGGAAAAAAACTGCAAAGGAAGAAAGAATAATTTCAGTGTCAAAAGTCCCAATTTATATCAATGTAAAGAACTTGGAAAATAGATACAATCTTGGTAGTGGTCCTAGTACTAGAAAATGTGGTGGTGATCAAAACCATATAATACAACAATGTAACAATTCAGACAGGTAATATATATAAAAGAAAAAAAAACAACTTTTTTTTAATTGTAGAGACAGACATCTCATTCAAAATGTCCACAACCTTTTATTTGAATTCATGCAGCTTCGAATATAAAATATCTAAGTTTAAAAATGAAATGAAATGAAATGAAATGAATCTTAACCCTTTTGCAACATTTAGAGCAACATTTTTGTCATTTAGTGTTTGCTCAATTTAAGGTATTTTTCTATTGACTGCTAATTGACCAATTCAATATTAATGAATAGAAACATTACTAGGAAGTTCCACTGTGATGGGGGATTGTGTAAAGGTTGCTTGGTAAAATATCAACTAAAAGTGAATACTTTATTGTTTTCACACACAATCGCAGATCAAATTAACATGTTTTGTTAATTTTTTCATATATAACTAATTGACTTGTTAGAATATTATCTACTTATTTTGTAAATTTTCTAAAAATAATTAGCCCATCCAAGAAATATCAAAAAATCATCTGTCTGCAAAAGGGTTAATATTGAAATATATCT
Organism: Sepioteuthis lessoniana; assembly: GCA_963585895.1. Taxonomy (NCBI): domain Eukaryota; kingdom Metazoa; phylum Mollusca; class Cephalopoda; order Myopsida; family Loliginidae; genus Sepioteuthis; species Sepioteuthis lessoniana. The sequence goes on from CAUZXS010001794.1 coordinate 53,049, forward strand.
TTTATCAAGTACAATAACTTCCAAGCAAACTGCTGAGTATGAAATAGTGCTTGTGTTTCCTTTTTGGAGCACTAATAACAGTATAATTGTATGCCTTTGCCATTATTGAAACATACCACAATAATGATAAATAACAATGGCCTTTTTATTAAATACTGCATAAAAAAATAAAAAAGACAAGTTAGGAAAAATAAGAATATTTTCAATCTATGAAAATATAAGAAAAAAAAAAACTACCAAGAAAGTATGATTTAAGTATAAAAAGTTCCTATTAATATCAATGAAGAGAACTTAAATTCCACCCCTCAAAATAAAAAAACATGTATCATTCTAAATAAGAGATTCTTTATTATCTTTTTCACTTAGGGTAGAGGTCAAAAGTGGGGTAGAATGGGCTCCAGGCAAATGAGTTCTGTGAAGGCAACCCATCTCGAATTTAACACCAGAATCACAAATGGAGAAGGAAGCTCAAGCATCAAACCACAATTGACTTTTATGTATCCTTTGACAAGAAAAAGTTACTTTGAAATAAAATCTGCAGTTTCTATAGTCACCAGTTACCTTGCAATGTTTGTCACTGGGCTGTAGCTATATAGAACCAGGGAGTGGTAAAGGTGTTGCACAAGCATAAGTCACTATAACCCAATGTCTCACTACCTCATCATCTTACTTATCTTGTAAGTTATCTGTGAAGATATAGCAGTCATCATCAGATGCCAAAAGACAATTTACTTACCTATTTAGATATATTTAAATATCAAGTAGCTAAGATAGTTGCTAAAAAATGTTAATAGAATATAAATTTTAAATGACATTTTATTAAGTGGAAATTTAAGAATTACATGAAATATATCTAACACATTTCTTCTTCACACAACTCATAAAAAAATATTCATTTTTGTAACCATCATAAATCTTTAGGAAAAATTGATTAGCAAAATTTTACAATTCTTTAATTGACCACATTTCAAGTTTGTTTACATATATTGGATATTTTTCAAAACAATAAACAGAGTCCATAAAAGTATTTTTTTATACCAAAAAAATAAATAAAAAACAAACTGATTTGGAAAGTGAATTTTTAAAGCTTGGTTGACCTCGAAATAAGTAGTACTATAGAAAAATTGATTGGACATTGTTTTGTAAACTCTGCCTCCAACACAAATTGGTATAAAAGAAGAAAAAAAACAGGCCTTAAAGTGAAGGTCATAGTTTTATATTTACAAAAAGACAAATATACTGTTAAAAATTAAAAAAAAGTGATGATCACAGCATATAACTATTAATATTAAGACCCCTCCCCCCAAAAAAACTCAAGCCTCTTTAATTGATTGAAATCTGGTGCCTTTTAGTTGTAGTTTCTTTATATACACTAGTGAGATCCTAAATAGTCAATAAAGAGTACATTCAAAAAAGCAAATCTGACAAATAGAAACATTGTCAAAAGAGAATAAGTTTAATTCTTTTCAGGAAAAAAAGAATCCCCATTCAGTAAATAGATAGAAAAATCTCCTAGCTAAGCTAGACTCTCTCAATAGAACTCCAATTGAATATTTCTTGCATATTTTTGAGTTTGAAATGATAAAATTGTTCAATAAACTATATAGATGAGTTTTCTTTTGAATACAAGCTAGTTAGATATCAACAAAAGAAAGTAGAAGATAATGAATTCAGTACGTCAAAATGTAAAATCTGCTAATGACAAAAGTGTTCTTGGATTGTTTAAGATTACTAATTTTACCATTTTAAAGAATCTTTACAACTCAAAATTGAAAGATTTTTATAGGTGATATTTTCATATTCTAAATATTCATTTAAAAAGATAAATCGTTGAAAAAAATCTATTAAAATATTCTTTGTTTTCATTTGTTTTTCATCCAAAGTTATGTATATCTTTAGTTGGTTGATTGATTTTAATGATACATCAACCTGTCTAGGGTTATTCTATGCCAAGAGTTAAGGGAATTGCCTTCATTGTATATTCAGATTTACATTTTTTGTGTAGCTGTTTTTTTAATTTTTTTTTTTTTGGCATACAATCCTATTGGATATGAATAATTATTAAATGGATCTATTTGAATCATAGATGGGATCCTAACAAGCAATATCACTCTGGATCACAGTGGACTTGAGAGTAATGGCAATGATCTCCATAACTAGAGCTTCAATATCACATGTAGTTTAGTGTTATATCAGGACACTCCTTTTTTTGGGGAGCTTTACTCCTCGGCAAGGAATACAATTAACATATTCTTAGCCTCAGTTGTAAAGGTCTTTGGTTTATCTTTTAAAAGGTTTTAATGACATCCTTGGAGCATGTCTCTTGTATGTTTTAAAAAACTTTTTTCTTTTTATATCAATACACATCTCAGTGCCTATTAAAAAGTGAAATCAGGTAAATACCAATAAAATTTTCAAATTGCCTGATTAATTTCCTGATGGCATGTATCTTATTATTCTTGAGCCCCCACTCCCTTGTGCTATCCAGCCTTAGGATCCCGTCTGAAAAATAGCAGAAAATGTAAAATTGTGTCATCTGTTATTTAACAGCCTAATTGGCTACATTGTTGCAAGGCATTAGCAACATAGAAATAGAGATTCCATAGCTAAAATTAAGACTGCCTGGGTATATATAATTCTAGATAGCAGCATGAATACCAGCTAAATGTGCTTGACCAATAGAAGAGCAAATCTGAAGGGTTGTATTGTTGCTTGGCAATAGCAATGTAGAAAAGAGGATTCTCTGGTTGAAATTCAGGCTGCCCAGGTATATGTACTTTTAAGTAGCTGCTTGGGTTCTAAGGGTTAAAAAGTAAATAGGCAAATTAGTTGTGTTTTACAGCATATATACTCTTGTAGGTTATTTAATGCTAAATCCTGTTTATACAAATATATTGAATATATATGATCTGTAAAGGAATAGTTTGTAGGTAGCAGTTTTTAAACAAACCAGAGCTTATTTGTCTGCACATAGTTAAATGGTTACAAGTAATGCTATTTATTGTTTATATACAGTTAAATGGTTTCAAGTATTGTTATTTAACATTAGTAATTTTATTTATGATCATTTATTCATTTGCATTTGGTTAAATGATTCCAAGTATTGCTCTGTAATACTAATAATTAAATTCAACAGTTATTTGTTTGCATACAGCTAAAAATGGTTTCAAGTATAGTAAATGACTGAATAGTTCTAGTTGATCTATAGATGGGACTTTATGTACTACCACTCCAAGTCAGAGTGGATCTGGGAGTATTGGCAATGAAGGGGTACTTTATAGTCCACAAAGCTCCAGGACTGAAATCTCAACATCAGATAGTTTAATGTGATATCCAGGACTCTCATTGGGGGTTAGGGGTCTCACACCTCTGCAGAGACGCAGTTGGTATATTCTACAGCACCAGCCAACTGAGCTATATATATAATAACTTGCTATAGGTTGCTCTAAGCAAGTGCTTTTTATATTATGAATTGTTATAAAAAATTACTAAGAGGTGGCAGTAATGGTGTCCATTTTTGCTGTTCCCACATAGTGAGTGTTGTGGCTAACCAATTCACTAGTAATAAATACAGGCAACCTTTCTTGAAAGGATAGCAGGCATTTAAAGACAGGGCACTTGTATTTTAATAACTCTTAATGTATGTTTATTCTTAAGATATGAAAGAGTTGGAGAGGAGAAGACAGGTATTAACTGCAGACACTTGGTGTAAGAGTCCAAATGGATGAATTTTTACTTAAACTATCTTTGTTCAAACTATATAGGATTAAGACTCCTACTTCCGCCCAAAAAAGGGATGTCTTGGGTATGACTGATGTCAAGGCTCCAGAAAGTGATCTTTCATTGACATTATTTCTCTGTGATAGTACCTGTTAGGGTCCCATGGATCTGTTTAAAAATTATTTGTATTTGATAGGACTGTGTGCAAAAAAAAATCTCAAGAAACAACTATAAAAAAAATGTAAATATGAATGTACAATGATGCGATTCCTTAACCTCAAGGCATAAAATGACCCTATATAGGTTGACAAGTCATTAAAATCAATCAATCAATCAATTATGAAATGCTCTTTGCCTGTGATCAAAATATTGGATCTCTTGCAAAGAGAATAAAAACAGTCAGCTGATTATTTATTTGTTTTTGAAGCATCTCAACAGGCTCAAAGTGGATAGGAATTTGGCAGATGAAAGATTGAAAGATGATACTTGTTTTTATTGTTGTCAAAAGTTATTATAGTCTTTACTATTCATGAACAAAAGAATATGGAATTCTTGCTTGGACCATTAATAATCAGGAAAAGAAGCCAGACTGCACCATTAATGATATGCTATTGTATGAGAACTTTTCAATAAAACATGGTATTAAAGTGAAAGAAAAAATGATATTTGACAGGTAAATGTCAGTCTTTTGTCAAATACCTGCCTACCAATAATCTGACATTATGTGAAAACATGCCTTTTGAAATTGTAATTCAGTCAAAAATGGATTTTCTAAGTAATCTTTTCAGTTTGGTATCTATAAGAGACTTTAAAGTTATTTAAAAGTAAACTTTAAAAAGTAGTAAATACAAGAAATTGAAAAATAATATAAAGTATCATATACACAAAGAAAAAGTCACAATATGTAGTAAATTGAGAGAGAAAAAACAGACGAAACATGAGATGCCCTTCCTTTCACTTATTACCATCATAACAATAAGGAGTTGTACTTCTCAAAATTTGTAGAATGTATATTAGTTAGCATACTGGTAATATGTAAACTGGAGATTTCTCTTCTAATTTGGTCAACAACAAACTTCTGCATAGACTCTACAATAGCTTTCTTGCCTATCATACTCAAGAACAATTTTTCATCTCAAAAACAAGGGAGTCATTTATTACATGAGATATTTTCTAGGGCCTAACTGTACTTTTGATTCAAAGTGTTCCAGCATAACTAATAGCCTTTGTTTAGGTACAGACTAGGATAATAAAATTTTTACTTAAGATTGTTTACTGTTCATAACACTTATGTGGAAGTAAATAATGGAGTATAATCCGACAATAACATTTTCCACTCATAATTTTATATTTTCTTTTTCTTCCCTATTTTGATTTGAAATCTTTCTCGATAAACAAACAGAACATAAATTCTATCCAATATTCCTAGTAAGTCAAATGACGTAGTTTAAAAACAAATGCTAATTTATTGATTAAACAACCATTTCTTGATACATAAATTTTCCCTACGTTTTTGAATTTTTGAACATCCATCATTGATTTAATATCTCCCCTCACAGTCTTGATGATGGTTCATTAGAACCGAAATGCTATAGTGTTTACTTTGTTTCTCAGTAAACCGCTCCTCCTCCTTGGCTTACCTTGTTATCAAGTTTTCTCTATAACACCTGTGTATATAATATACACAAATATTATAAATAGTAAACAAAGTTACAAAAACACTTCATTATCTTAACTAAAAGTTTTTGTTTAAGCATTAGCTTGGCTATGCAAACACGGGTCAGACTAACAGGAAATTAGACTGAGTCATGGATACAATGGCCTATGTTGTTTATAAAAAAAGAATAAGTAATGCCTCCCATGTACTTAATCAATTTCATATGTAATTATTATATAATCAATGCTACAGTGTATCAGTAGTGGAGTTTTAACATATTTTGAACATCCAAGTAGACACAGTAGGCTACATCAAGGTCTAGACTACATTATTTATTTACAGTATTGCATTTATATTGATTGTATTACAGTAGTTTTGAAAGTATCAATAAGTGTTTGAATGTTTTCACTTTATGTGATTGGATGTTGAAGAAATATTTTTGTCAGCTAGCCAAAAAGTTAAGGGTCGTTTATTACATTTTTGATGCCTTGTTCTCTGAAGGAAAGAATTTCTATAAGATTTTACTCTAAAATGTTAGTCACATGACTAGGAAACAAACCATTTAGCCATCCCCAATTTACAGTGGTATGTTATATTTTACTGCTTCAGTCTTTAACGTTTTTTTAAGTAAATCATTTTTTATTTAAAATTAAAATACCTTTAGGACTTAAAAAAAATGAATTTAACTTTAGTTTCTAGCTAAATACTGTACATTCCATAGATGTAACACAGCCCCATCTTCTTGGGACCATTGCTTTTTAATAGTAAACCTGCATACACTGATAGAAAAACTATTTTTTGCAGGCATGGGTAGATTTTTATTTATTTACTAAGTTTTAATTTAGTTTCAACAAATCCTGAAAGTAGTCAGCATCCAACAACAACAGTTGTATGGCCATTCACCTCCCATCTTGCAATCCAACTAAGATGAATAAGATGTGCTTGGCACAGCTGGGAAAGTAAGGACAAACTCACAAGCAACATTCTCCGATGGACTTCTACATATGGACACACCAGTGTTGGCGGATCAACGACAACTTATATTCACTTGTTCTTTGTGGACACTGAGTGCTATCTAGAGGACTTATCAAGTATGATGACCAGTAGGGATGAATGGCATGAGAGAAAGTCAAAGGAATCCATATTGTTGGCATACCTTGATGATGAGTCAAATATCATCTATTCAATAACGCTTATAGTAAAAAAAAAAAAACTTTGAAAAAATAAAAGACTATAAATAAATCTGTTATTTTATGATGAAATAATGATGCAATTTAAAAAGAAAAAAAGTTGGCTGGTTGGTTAGGTTTTATAGCATATCAACCTTTTTTTTAGGTTATTTAATGCCAAATTCTGTTTATACATATATCAAACCTAATTTGTAGATAACATTTTAAAAAAGCCAGAGCTCATTGTTTGCACACAACTAAATGGTTTAATTTGGTTTTATCATATATCAACCATTGTAGGTTATTTAATGTTAAATCCTGTTTACACATATATATCAAATATATATATAATTTGTGAACATATTTTGTAGATAACATCCTTAAACAAGCCCGAGCTCTTTTTAGCACTGAGTTTAATGGTTTCAACTATTACTATATAACAGTCACGATTTAAAATCAGTGATTTGTTTGCAGACAGTCTCTTCTATTTGACCCATAGAGAGGACCCTATCAGGTGCTACCACTCTAGGTCAGAGTGAACCTAGGAGCAATGGCAATAAAGGGGTACTCCCCATTCCCCAAGTTGGAGTCTCACCATCAGATGGTTTGACATCCTATTTGTTGGTGGGGAGTCTTACCCCTCAGTAGAGATGCAGTCAATGTATTCTACAGCCCCAGCCAACTGGGCTTAAGGTGTGAGGGGTATTCATTTCCAATCTCAGCTGAAAGAATTGAAAATGCAATACCCTAAAGAATGGCAAAGGAAAATCTCTAAGGACCCATTACTCAGTCCTTGAACTAATCTGGCAGAGTATTAAGGCTATTTGAGGTCCTAGAACAGAGATTTTAACAAAAACAGGCATAAAAAGAAATCTGTCCAAAAGTGATCAGTATCTATCTTGTTTGTGATATAGTATTGAACTTGTGATACAAGGCCAATTTTTAAGCAAAGTAGAGCTGGTTTGAATTCAAGGTTTTCCTTCTCCTCGGTTGGTTGCCTAACCAAATCTAAAGAACCCAATCTGCTTTAAGATAAAGTAAGGAAACATATAACATGTGAACTTGGTTACTAAGGCAGAATACATATAAGTGTGTGTGTGTGTGTGTGTGTGTGTGTACATATATATATATATATATATATAGTATGAGGCAGTGTACTTAGCATAATGATTATAATCATAAGAAATGAAATTAACAATATGAGGTCAAATCCTGAGTGAGGCTGTTTGCATTTTGCTTCACACTAATGCCCTTGGGAAAGGCATGAATCTATCTGTTCTACCTGGATTAGAAGCTTGTTGCTAGGGTAACCAGCCTCAGCTTGGCTGTCTGGCATACATGCCAGGTGGAGTATCAATGACAAGCATAGATTCATATTGCACTGGACCTCTGGGTTTAGCGAATCTATGACCAGCCAGATCACCTGGTATACATGCCGGGAAACTTAGCAAAGGCTAGCATAGCTCACATTGAATCTAGTGATCCTATGACCATCATAGTCCACCAAGGACTTGCTGAAATAAATAGCTCACCTCCAAACCCCTATATCCCCACTATAAAAAAGACCTTGTGTCAAATTCTGCCCGGTGAGAGGCATGGATAAATATCTATCCATGGGTAAAATAAACCTTGGTAAGGCAACTAGTCCAGGAGGAAAACTCTGAATTCAAATCATTAGAATTTCACTTAAAATTTGACCTTGTGTCATCCTTATCATAGTGGAGGTGTTGGGTAAACACACAAATCTTAGCATGATCAATATATATTTATTGGTTTTATTCTGATATAATTTTTCCTAGCTACATACAAAACTGAAATCAAATAATGCCTAATGAGACTGTTATTGGTCAGATCCCATCTTTTCATGTTATATATAAATCAATGCCTGTTGAATTAAACATTGGCTGGTACATAGAATGTACACACTTGTATAGCCAGTAGGCACAGACCAACAAATATTTATTTTAAGAAAGTTAGGATTTGTACTAACTACTGAACCCCGACAATCAAGTTCAGTCTGCATTAGTCCTCGGTTAAGAAATGAGAACTTAACAATTAATGGTTTTACAACATATCAATTCTTGTTGAACTGAGTCTTTTTTTTTTTATGAGCAATTATATGGTTACCTACTTGGTAACCAATTATAGCTTCAAGTAACAATTATTCATACTATTAATTTGCACACATTTAAAGTGTTTTAAGTATTCTTATCTAATTTTCAACAGGTGTAATATCCTGGATCAGGGAAGACCTTGGTTTGGTGTCTTTTTAATGACATATCAATCTTTGTAATGATTATTGTCATAGGAAGTGAACTCGGCTACCAAAGTTCAAATCCTGAATCAGGCTGTTTCCATTTCACATAGCACTAATACTCTTGGTAAAGTATGAATTCTCTCTTTAGCTATGGATGAATAGTAGGGTAGATTGGGCTCTTTAACCTTGGTATAGCAACTGGTTTAGGAGAAGGAAAATTCTGAATTTAAACCAGTTGTAAACCTAGAGAGGGATGGACTTTGCCAAGCTATTCTTGACCAAGACTCACTGGATGAGTAGTGCTCTCACCAACCAAACCATCGTATGGATCAGTGAAGAAGATAATTAGTACAAACAAATTTTAGTACATTCTAAATAGATAGAGAAGTGTCCAGGAGAATGTAAAGGGCATTATTATTTCCCCTACTTACTCTGACTACTGAGATATGTATTTTTCACCACTGTCTTATTTTTGTATAAGCAAGTCATTTTTCACCACTCAAGTTAAGAAGGAAACAAAACTAGTATCCAGAAAGCACTGCGGAAGAAAATTGCTTAGTATCTGAGAAAGGAATAAAAACAACAAATATTGAGACTACTTTAAGAGATTGTAATGGTACTTTAGAAGTGCATGTAGTGCAATGGTTATCATTGTTGGAAATGGACTCAACAAACCAAATTCAAACCCTGGATGATGCTGTTTGCATTTTACTTCATGCTAATACTCTAAGGAAAGGCATGAATCCATCTCCTCCAAACTCAGAACTGAATAAATAGTAGAGCAGACTATCTAGAAGAATAAACTGAATTCAAAATCCAAAGAATGCTCTTCAGAGAACCTGTGACACACTGGTACATCATTAGTTTGCAATCAGCTCATCCAAAGAATATGGCTGGTTTTATATAAGCACTTTCACTACTATTAAACAAATCACCAGTATAATTCATTTGCTAAGCTTTGACTTAGTTAAATGAATCAATGGTTGGTTGGTTGTGTTTTATGGCACATCAACCATTGTTGGTTATTTAATGCCAAATCCTGTTTATGCACATAATTTTTAAGTGAATACTTTGTAGGTAGCATTTTCAAAATAAGCCAGAGCTCATTTGTTTGCACACAGTTAAATGGTTTCAAGTATTGCAATCTAATAATAATAGTTCTATTTGTATACAGCAATACTTGAAACCATTTAACTGTGTACAAATAAAACTATTAGTGTTAGATAGCAATACTTGAAACAATTTAACTATCTAACACTAACAGTTCTATATGCATACAATTAAATGATTTCAAGTATAGTAAATGATTACATGGTTCTATTTAACCCCTAGAAGGGACCCTACCAGGTACTAACACTCCAGGTCGGAATGGACCTGGGAGTAATGGCAATGAAGAGGTACTCAACATTTCCCAAAGCTCCAGGACTAGAGCCTCAACACCAGACTGCATCAGATGCAGTCGAGTGTCTTATCCAAAACATTCATTAGATGAGGTTGGGTTTTACCCCTCTGCAGAGATGCAGTTGACGTCTTCTACAGCCCCAGCTGCCTGGGCTATGAATCGATGAATGAACATAATTTATATTTATTATAAGGACCAACATAGTGTTGTGTGTTGAAGAGTAATTCATCATTGTTCTTCTATTTTCATCTTTCAAATCAAGAAGTTATTTTTTGTTTTTATCATATGATTATAGTGTAACTCATTCTTTCTGGTAAGCACACTGATATCTACATATTTCCCATTCTGTTTATAGGGTAAAGTAATATCCAATATTTGCACTTGAAACTTATTTTAAATGTAGTGACTTTCATTGTAATATAAGTGACATATCATGGCTAGCTTGCTCACCAGATTTATTTCCTTAAGATTACGTCTTCGATACCAGAAAGCTCACATCTTACACATAGGCTACAGATAACCAATGAACTGAAAGATTTTATTCATCATTAAATTGTAGCAATAACAGAGGCTTCAGGAGGCGTGCTTAGCATAACATTTATCGGTAATAGGTAATGGAATCGACAACTCAAGTTCAAAATCCTGAACAAGGCTGTTGAAATTTGGGAATATTCTTAGGAAACATATGAATCCATCTGTTCTTTCTTCCACCAAAGTAGAGCAGATTAGGCTAATCAACCAATCTAAGAGAAGGAAAAACTGGAGGGGTCGGGTAATCATGTACAGGGAAAAGTAACAGAACTGTTTTTGTGTCTATTCCAGAACCAATTCTAACAGCTGGTAAATTAGCAATTACAACTTCCTACAGCCATAAACAATGATTGGTTTCTAGCTGGTCATGTTATTGGATGCTGTCAAACCCTTTGCCATGTTAGACCCACACCATGAAGTAGGTTAGTATAGATATCAGGTCATAGATTGCATGGATCAACATTTCTGTCAATCAAACACTGATTCCTACCATGCTGCAGGTGTACCTTGACTAGTTTGGAGTGATAATCTTTAGAGATTATCTTCCCTTCTCCACAGTCCCTTGTCTTCTACATGATTGTTGGTATTTAATTGATGCCTTTCCAATCATGCAGAAAGTTTACCATCATTTCCTATATTCATAGACAGCGTCATTCAACACTATTACCTAGAGTCTGTGGATTGATTTTAATGACATGTCAACTCGACTCAGGTTTTTATATGTCTAGAGATTGGGGAATTGCATTCATAGTACTTTCATATTTATATTTTTATGTAGTGATTTTTTAAGAGTTTTTTTTTTCAGACAGTCCTAGTGATTATGAATAATCTTTAAATCTTTGTATTGGACTCATAGATGGGATTCTAACAGGTACTACCACTCTGAGGCTAAGAGTTAAATAGAAAATTTCATTAGAATAATAACATAGAATCTGAATCCTCATAATTTTTCCTTTCTATTATTTCTTTTGGTTGGTGTTTTATGGCATATCAACTCTTGTAGGTTATTGAATGCCAAATCCTCTCTTTACACATACACAAATGATTTGTAAGCAAATTTTAGGTAACTTTTTAAAAAAAATTAGTTATTAGAACTCATTTGTTTGCATACAGTTAAATGGTTTCAAGTAATTCTATTTATCAAGTATTCCTATGTAATATGAATAACTTGCACACAGTTGTATTGTTCCAAATAACTAATAATAATAATCCTTAATAAATGATTGAATAGTTCTATTGACCAATAGATGGAATCCTAACAGATACTACCTATCCTGATCAAAATGGACATTGGAGTAATGGTAATAAAGGAGTACTTCAGATTCCCCAAAGCTCCAGAACAGGAGCCACAACATCAGATGTAGTTTAGTATCATCAGTGTCATACCAATGACTCTCACTCTCTTACCTCTCTGGGGAGGTGCAGTCAGTGTATTCTACAGCCTCAGCTGACAGAGTGGTATCTCATTTGGAAAGAGAACATTAAAAAAAAAAAATATATATATATATTTTCTTACTTATAAAAAATTCACATACACACACAACTTTCAACAATCCCCCAGAAACCTACTTTTTATATTTAATCCTTTAATATTTTCATTGTTGCAAAGAACTAATCACAAACTTCATTCATGCTTTAGTTGTTTCTTAAAAGAAACATTTTCTCAACCTGTATATTTAAAAAAAAATCATCAAGTAACAATTACCTTAATCATAACTGTTGGATTATTGTCTTGAATATAACCTATAAACAACTTCCTGTCTAAACTAAATAACCATCAATGTTGCATTCTGGGAAAAATTAATCTCTTAATTACTGAAAAAGAAGAGCCTAACTAATACAAGCCATTTTATGTGAGGTTTTCCGGAAAGGAAAGAACATCTTACCGATGTTAGATTTACTATTGGGATTTACTGATTTGGAACTTTACCCTTTTTGGATTTAATACCAAACTGGATTATATAATCTTTATTGATTTAATATCAATCACTTGTGAGATAACTGGAACTAAACTATTTACACAGGCTTATTTTGCTGAAAGTGATGTCAATATGTGCCTAACGAAGGCATGGACCACTATTGATCGGCTTTTCAATCATACGGAAGTCTGATCTATCCGATAAAATAAAATGGGATCTTTTTCCAAGCAGTAGAAGTGTCAATATTACTCTGTGGATACACTACATGGACTCGGATAAAACATATATAGTAAAAGCTAGACAGGAACTGAATGCCGTATTGAACAAATACTGGAAGCAACACCCTATAAAACAACAGCTGTACGGCCACTTACCTCCCATCTCTAAAACCATCCAAGTAAGACAAACAAGACATGTGAGACACTGCTAGAGAAGCAAGGACAACTCATAAGTGACTTTCTCCTATGGATCCCTTCACATGGTCGAGCCAGTGTTGGCCAACCAGCAAGAACTTACATACCACAGCTCTATGCAGACACAGGATGCAGTTTGCAAGACCTGCCAGGAGCAATGGATGATAGAGATGGATGGAGAGAGAGAGAGAACCAGGCAAATCCATGATAGCAGTGCAACTTGATGATTTTCTGTATTTTGTATCAGCATTTAATATATCACATCTAACAATAATAGTGTACATTCTACCATAAGGAATCTATTGTAACAACTCATTAACACACCTTACATAATCTTGTCTTTGTGTATATTATTTTACATAGAACTTGATATCATATATCATTTTACATAGAACTTGATATTACATAATATTTCATATAGAACTTGATATATATTATTTCATATAAAACTTGATATCATATATTATTTCATATAGAACTTGATATCATATATTATTTTACATGGAACTTAATATCATATTAATTCATAAGTCCCATCAGTTTTATTTTTTTTAGGTAAGAAAGAAAGGTTTGTATAAATTTAAATTTTCAATCAGAAAACAAGGTGTAGCTTTTTATTAGAAAAGTTCATTGCAAAATACCTGAAAGATAAATTCATTGTGGACATTTTACATCACAGAGTCTTGATAATTTCTTAAAGAAATACTCTCCAAATAAAATATACCAACTTGTTATCTCTTGCATAATATACAGATAGTTTGGTTTGGTTTTATGGCATATAAACCATTGTTGGTTATTTAATGCTAAATCCTGTTTTTGTATTGCCATGTATCAATTAAACATCAGCCATTTCTTTATACATAGTTAATTGATCAAACAGTTCTATTTGATCCATAGATAGGACCCTATCAGGTGCTACCACTGACCCAGAGTGGACCTGGGAGCAATGGTAATGAAGGGGTATTCTGCATTTCAGGATTACTGGAGCCTCACAATCAGATTGTTTAGTATCATATCCAGGAAATTCATTGAGGGACTTGTATCGCTCTGCAGAGAACATTGGAGAGTCTTGATAATAGATTTCTTTAGAGAAGTTAAATACTCTCTAAACAAGATATACCAACTTTTGTATGATATACAGAGTTGGGAGAAAAAAATCATTACACAATCAGGTAAATTTCAGATTAATACTCAACATTTTCTCAATATAATTACTATTCAAGTGACAATGATAAAAATCTAAGATCTAATAAAACTAAAACTTACTGATATAGAAAATCTACAATTAAAGAAAAAAACATTTTCTCTATAGCTATATATGTTGGGATAGATTTTTTGAAATAGAACCTCATAAAAAAATCAAAATTCATTTACAGTATATATGATTGATGAAGACTTTATGCCATGAATGATCTCAAATTTTTAGCCTCATAAAAAGTGTTTTTATAGTATATTGTACTTAAAGAATGACCCCTAACTTTTGGCAACACGAATCTACAAAAATATAACATTAGCATCTCATGACATAAAGAGGAAACATTCGAGATCTTATCTATATGCACAGGTGTTATAAATGATAAACAATATTAAGTAAAAATATTATTATCCCAACCAATAGCCTTTGTTTAAGTATAGGCTATGCAAGGACACTTTGGATCAAAGTTAAAGATAAGGTTAAGCCTAGAATCAAGGTATGAATTGTAAGGCAGTCTAGAAGAAAAAAGTTTGAATTTAAAATCTGAGATGTAATGAACAAACCCTGGTTTTTGGAGGTAAGAATTTGGTCTTAAAACATTGTTCATTACATGAATATATAGGTACTAGAAGATATTTTAAGTAAAAATGTGTGGTAAAAGGTGAAACCATGTCAGCAAATATCAGTATAGAAACATATATATTTATGATATGTAGCACCAATAATTTTGAAACTAGATGCTTCCATAAGAAAAACATCCTGCAATAATTTAAAATTTAAGATTTAGTGTTTGTTTTTGGTTGGTTGTTTGGCATATCAACCTTTGTAGGTTATTTAATGCCAAATCCATTTTTATACAAATAATCAGTTCTATTTCAAACAATTCAGTTTGGCATGAGTACACAATTTAATTGCCAAAAACATTTTTATTTCAAGCTATTCCCTTCATTTGAACAGAGCTAATTCAGTTTAGAATAAGAATAGATTTTGTTTACACACAACTGTGTGTAAACAAAATCTATTCTTATGTCAAAAACAGTTCCATTTCAAACAATTCAATTTAGCATAAGTATGCAGTTTAAATCTAAGTACACAGTTTAAATGTCAAAAACATTGTTTAGTGTCATATCAGGAAACTCGTTGAGAGGGTTTTACCCCTCTGCAGAGAAGCAGTCGGTGTATTCTACAGCACCAGCCGACTGGACAATTTATTATTTTTGTAAAAAAAGAGTTGGATAGAATCATTTTCAAAATGGCTGACAGCTGCCATGAAAGAAAATAGCAAATGTTGAAATAAATCAGAAATTAATTTCTCATACCTGAATTAGAGGAAAGTGATTTATTGCACAATACTCTGTGACAAATGGTTCCTAAGTTATAATAAAATATGTACTGACTGGCATCAACAAGAAGACCTTCTACAGATTGATTTTTAGGTGAGATCTGTCTCTCACCCTCTATATTTTACGGTCTGTTTCATAGTGATCATCCACTCTTTTGGTAAACATTACAAGAGATAAATAGCTCTCTTCCTCCCTATATGCGCTTGAACCGTCTCTGTCATGGTCAGATGTAGAGCAATTAGGAGGAAATTCATTTCATCTCAACAGTCAGCTAACCTAGAAAATGCTTAAGCTTAAAAATCCAATTATTTTAAACTATAATAATAGCCAACAACCAAAAAAGAAAGAAAAAAGTCTACAATTGCTTTCCCCCCAAGAGCATATATTTGCCACTGCCTCCCACCAGACAGGGCTTGACACAAGGTCAATGACCCGAAAGTTGATTATAGTGGGGGTTTAGGGGAGGGAAAGGTCGGGCACAAGCCCTGCTAGACTATGATGCAACTCGCCCACCTGAAGGTGGCCCAGCCAAAGTTGGGGGCCTTACAGCCTTAAGTCTGCCTTTGTTGGATGGTGCACAAACCAGCAGGCTTTCATTATTAGTTTTGTGATGTCACAATTTGATCACACTGTTTTTAAAGTCAATGTTTTCATTATTTGGTCAGCAATTTCATCATTTGATGAGATTAAAATTTTAAATTTTAAAACAATGAAGCAAAAACATCCTGTAAAAATAAGTAAATATTAAAGAAATAAAAATCAATAAATATCACTTAACATTAAAATGATCACTTAACCAAATCATGAAAAGACTTTATAATTTTTTGTCAAATACCCTGAAAATATAGATTTTTTTTTAACAGTGGGAATCTTTAAACTGTCAATAAAAGTGGAAGATCAAATAGAATACAAAATATTTTGAATGTGAGTTGTGATGATACAGGATTTTACAAGCACTGGTTAACAAACTAATAACATTTCCCTATTCCATTGTAGAAGAGAAAATGTTTTTTTTTCTAGCATACTGTTTTGTTGTTCAACATTTGACAGTTATATTCAAGTTTTAGAAAAATAAAATAAACTTTCACAAATTCATGTTATTGCTTCTGGAAAAAAAGAATAGTCAGTAATCTTGCTTTATAAAAAAAAAAAAAAAAAAAAAAAAAAAAGACAAAGAAAGAAGAGCACCTAATAATTTGTGCAACAAATTCAATTGCTAAAAAGCACTTTTGATCATGAAATAAAAAAGCTTGCAAATAAAACAATTTATTGGAGTTTTACAATTGTAATAGAACAATATACTAATGGCATGCGGGAGAATATTGCACAAATGTAAATTTTTTATTCATTGCTATTTCTAAAAACTATTTTTTGTTTTAATTTTAAGGCACTTTTGGAGCCATTGGCATAATGGTTAGAGTGTTCGCCAGTAGCCCAGGAGGCCTGGGTTCAATCTCAGGTCGAGTCATACCAAAGACTTTAAAAATGGTACTTGATGCCTCCTTGCTTAACACTCAGCATTATAAGGTACGGATCAAGGGTGAAGTGGAGAAATCCTGGGAAAGGAGTAGTGCCCTTCCCTACACCTTGGTGTAGTAGCTATCGAAAAGGGAGACTTTGGGTCACTCTCGACTCTGGTTGCCAACTTTACTTACTTTACTTTGGAGCCATATTGCACAATATACAAAGTTTTTAAGTAATGTAGACTAAAGGTGCATCTCACCCTCACACATTAAGTGTATTTGGGTGACTTGAATTGCTCTTTACAGCAAAAGTATTAAAGATTACAATGTCCAAATGCTTGCCCTCATGAGCTAGACACTCTTGGAACATCATACTGAAGTTCTGCAATATTAGTCCATGATAAATAAACTCTTTCAGTTGTTTGGTTTGGTTTCTTTGTTTAATGGCATATCAACCTTTGCAGGTTATTTAATGCCAAAGCCATTCTCCTAGAAGAACAGTAGTGGTACTATTTAAACCATAGCTGGGAGGATAAGGGGGTTCATACCTTTCTCAAGGGTATTTGCCTGAAAGTGAACGTAATAGCGCAACTGGAGTACGAACTCGCATACTACAATTCCGCAGTCCATCGCTTTAACCATTACACCATGAGGACACCCCCTAAACTCTTTCAGTTCATCAGTTATCTGTGGCCTATTTTTGAAGACTTGAGCCTTCAGGTATCCCTCCAGAGGAAGCAATCACAAAGGGATAGATCTGATGAGAAAGCTGGCCACAGGATCTTACCATACAGTAAGATGAAGTGCCCTGGAAAAATTTCTCTTAAAAAACCACACTGGCAACTGTAAAAATAAACCTACTGCTGCTTAAAAAAACCTTCCAACTGCTCACTGTGCAATGGTAATTTTAAAATAGAAGAATATTCTATCAGACCCTGTATTTAATGATCATGCAATAGTCGAGGGTGATCCGAAGGCTCCCTTTTTAATAGCTACTACACTGAGGTGTAAGAGAGGGAGCTACTCCATTCTCTGGATTGCTCTACTTTACCCTTGATCCTTACCTTAGAGTGCTGAGTGCTAAGCAAGGTGGCATCAAGTACCACTTTTTGAGTCTTTGGTATGACTTGACCTGGGATTGAATCCTGGTCTCCCAGACCATTGGCGAACACTCTACTCATTAGGCCAATGGCCTGGTTGCAATAGCTGGTTTTAATTATTCCTTTTTAGTGTTTTACAAATTAAAAATTATTAAAATAGATTTAGAAATTATCCTCTCTTTGTTGTTTTTATCACAATTTTATGATTGATGTGTTATCTCTTTGCAGGTCTCATCCTCGTGTCAGTATTTTTTAATTCTAGATGAGACATGGTTGAAAAGATCTAGGTGAAAATGATCTGGTTATGTGAGACATTTCAAAAGATAAAACACAAAGATTAAGCCTGAATAATATCATTTTTGAAATTTTTAATTCTTGAAAACCTTTGGAAGACTAAGACTATGCACATAAATGTGTCTAAAGTAGAATTATACAGATAATGCATACTAAGTCTAAATTAAAATTATGAATACCAAGTCTAAATTAAAATGATGCATACTCAAAGAGGCAACATCTCCACAATAAAGGGTGATCCTCAGAAATTAGTGGACAAGTTCACCTAGCTCAGGTCAGTGTTTCATCAACCGAGAATGACATCGACATGAGACTAGCAAAGGCATGGACAGCAATTGATAGGCTATTGGTCATATGGAAGTCAGACCTGACTGATAAAATAAAACGCAGTTTTTTCTAAGTAGCAGTCATATCAATACTGCTATATGGATGCACCAGATAGACCCTAACTAATCATATGGAGAAAAAGCTTGACAGCAATTACAGAAGAATGCTGTGAGCTATACTGAACAAATCCTGGAGGCAACATCCTACAAAGCAGCAGCTGTATGGACGCCCAACACTCATCACAAAAACTATCCAAATTAGACAAACCAGACATGAGGGACACTGCTGGAGATGTAAGGATGAACTCATAAGCAATGTACTCTTGTAGGCCCCTTCACACAGATGAGCAAAGCTTGGATGACCAACTATAACCTATATATAGTGGCTCTGTGCTGATATGGGATGTAGCCTGGAAGACCTCCCGGGAGCGATGGACAATAGAGACAGGTGGCAAGAGAGGGTCAGGGAGATCCGTGCTGGCAGCGCAAAATGATGATGAAGAAGTCTAAATCAAAATTATGCATAGCAAGTTTAAATCAAAATTATGCATACTAAGTCTAAATCAAAATTATGCATACTAAGTCTAAATCAAAATTGTGCATACCAAGTCTAAATCAAAATTGTGCCTACCAAGTCTAAATCAAAATTATGCATACCAAGTCTAAATCAAAATTATGCATACCAAGTCTAAATCAAAATTATGCATACCAAGTCTAAATCAAAATTATGCATACTAAGTCTAAATCAAAATTATACAAATAAAACTGAGAGTGGGTGAATCAAAAGAAGCAAAACTGATTTTTGTCCTAGTTATTTATATCTAAGAATCATATTTCCCATGAATATTGACATACTTACGAAATTGGCAAATGGAATTGTAATGGTAAAGGGCAAGACTACAACTGTAATCATGCCAGCGCCAACCTTCAGCTCTTCGCATCTGGGCACAGTCTTCCATAGAGATTTCAAAAAGCCAAGTTTTTGGCTGACCTTCAGCCCAATAACTCCAAGTTACTTCTTCACCTGTAAAACAAAACAAAATATAAAAATAATAAATATGAAATTAAAAATTTAAAAAATATAAATCTCACACCTTTTAAGTTTTCTATTTTGAACAGAGCTTAAGGTCAGATAGATTAACTGATTTTAACAGCATGGCAACCAGTCTGGGGTTATTCTTTGCCTAAAGGTTAGGGAATGTTCATTATACATTCACATTTCTATTTTTGATTAGTTGTTTTTTTTACACACAGTCCAGTTGAATATGAATAATTCTTCAACAGATCTATTTAACTAATAGATAGGACCCTTACAGGTACTACCATTCAAGATCAGAGTGAACCTGGGAGTGATGACAATGAAGGGCTGGGATTATTTTATAGAGGTTAGGGAATTGCATTCATTTACATTTTTTGTGTAGTTGTTTCTTAAAAGGGTGTTTTTTGCACATGGTTCTATCCAATACAAATAATTTTTAAATAGATCTATTTGATCCATAAATGGAATCATGACAGGTAGAATCACTCCAGAACAGAGTAGACCTAGTAGTTAGAGTAATAAAAGGTTACTCCACATTTTCCAGATCTCTAACACATGTCTTACTACCAGATGCAGTTTGATGTTATACCCAGGACCCCCCTTTTTGGGTGGGAAGTCTTATCTATTTCAGGGGAGACAGTCAGTGTATCTTAAAGGCTAAGGTTAAGGTTGACGTTGTACATATGTATAAATGAAAACATGGAATAAACAGGAATCCAAAAAGAAAGAAAAGAACCCCCATCCCCACAAAAAAGACTGTCTTTTTTAGTGACTGTTTTTTTTTTTGTGTGGTATGTATAAAAGAAGAGATATGGCTTAATTTAGAATTGAGATGAAGTCTTAAATATTACAACTCTGTTATCTTAATCCAGAGGATATTTTGAATTCTGAGACAGGGTACCCCCCCATATCTGACCCGTCTGATCACTTAAGTAGCATTGTTTGAATAATTAGCAGGAACACTAGCAAATGTTGAAATGCCAGGCATGGATGGCAATGGGAAGGATTCCTGACTGACTGAGTTTGTATAAATAAGATGAAATGGCCAAAATATCGAAAGACACCATAACATAGTAACTTTTTGTAAAAATGGATGGCCTAAAAAATATCTATAGGAATATCTAATTTGTTTTTTGCCTGCCACTCTAACAGGTACTACCACTCAGGGTCAAAGTGAACTTGAGAATGGTAGCAATGAAGAGGTTACTTTACACTCTCTAGAACAGGAGCCTCATCATCAGATGTAGTTTAGTGTCATACCCAGGATACCCCTTTTGCAGTGAAGTGGGAGGGGTCTTATCCATCTGGAGGGATACAGTCAGCATATTCTAAGCCCTATTGACAGGGCAGTTGACTTAAAAAATTTTAGCAATGGTCTAACATAAAAAATATATATGAAAAAAAAATTAAAAGTTGGAAACAAATGAATCTTTCAAACTTTATCTAGAATGAATATAATGTCTTTATATTAAGAATTCTTATTGCTTTATTCAAATATTAAGCATTGCAAAATGAAAATATATTTTTATCCTTTTTTTATACACAAAGAAATATCTAGCAAACTGTATAAAGACGAAAGAAGAAAGACCTTATCTAGGCTTTATTCAACTGAATTTTACAGTAACAACCACACAAGGCAAGAGGCCAAACGCATATAAATAAGAATTAAAAAGGACATATTTAAATAAGAAAATCACGTGAGCAAGAATTATAACTTTTTTTTTTAAAAGTATAACACAAACTTATTACAAGATTGAAAAAATAAAAGAGAAACTATTTTTTATGGGGAATAAATATATTTACTCGTAGAAGTAGGATGTGACAAAAAGTCAATTTTTAAGCGGTGTTTAACAGGTTTCAATTCAAAATTTTCCTTCTCTTATATAAGTTGTCATACAAAGATTAAAGAAACCAGTCTGCTCTAGTATTTATCCATAGCTGGAGGGAGAATAGTTGGATGTATACCTTTCCCAAGGGTATTAGTGCTATGTGAGATGCAACTAGCCTTGTCCAGAATTTGAAATTGGGTCGCAATGTCCATTTCCTATGATGATAACTATTACATCATGAGTGGCCTTTATATATATATATATATATATATATATATATATATATATATATAGTTAACGATCTTAGTCGAGGCTACCACACCGAGGTGTAGGGAGGGCGCTACTCCATTCCCAAGACTGCTCCACTTTACCCTTGATCCTTACTTTATAATGCTGAGTGTTAAGCAAGGTGGCATCAAGTACCTTTTTTTTTGAGTTTTTGGTATGACTTGACCTGGGATTGAACCCTGGTTTTCTGGACCATTGGTGAACACTTTACTCATTAGGACAATATAATATAATATATAAAAGAAAGTTTTTGCTTAAATTTGTTAGATTTATTTTTTAACCCTGTTTATCCAATCTTAATTCATTTTTATTGTTATTGTCTGTTGTTATTCTGGAAATGAGAGAGGTATGATATGATGTATTCACTCTGAATAATTTTTAAGGAACAGCAAAAAAGCAACGAGTCTTTATTATCTATCCCACCCTGATAGCAGATATCTAGAATATATTCACTGCAATCTTTTGAGAAAGAGTAAGACCCCCTCCCACACCCCAAAAAAGAGTGTATCCTGATTATGACACAAAACTGCATTTTGTGGCGAGATCCCATTTCTGGAGTTATGAG
This sequence comes from Sepioteuthis lessoniana, assembly GCA_963585895.1. NCBI lineage: Eukaryota > Metazoa > Mollusca > Cephalopoda > Myopsida > Loliginidae > Sepioteuthis > Sepioteuthis lessoniana. The sequence goes on from CAUZXS010001794.1 coordinate 75,559, forward strand.
TTGGTTGTTTTATGGCATATCAACCCTTTTTGAGTCATTAAATACCAAATCAATTTTGATAAAAGTTTGAAATAATTCAGTTTAGTATAAGTATAATTTTTTTGTTTACACACAGCTAAATGTCAAAACAGTTCTATTTTAAACAATTCATTTGAGTATAAGTACACAGGTTCAGTGTCAAAAACAGTTCTATTTCAAACAATTCAGTTAAGCATAAGCACAGTTTAATTCTATTTGACTCATAGATAGGACCCTATCAGGTGAACCTGGGAGTGATAGCAATAAAGGAGTACTCTGTATTCCACAAAATGTTCCTGCATTACTGGAGCCTCACCATCAGATTGCTTAGTGTCATATCCAGAACACTTGTTGGGAGAGTCTTACCCCTCTGCAGAGGTGCAGTCGGTATATTCTGCAGCCCCAGCTAAATGGGCTACTGGAGCTTTGGGAAGTATGGAGTCACCCTTCTGTTATCATTACCCCTAGGTCTACTGTGATCCAGAATGATGGTACCAATTAGAGTTCCACTTATGGATCAAATAGATCTGTTTGGTTTGGTTTTATGGCATATCAACCATTGTAGGTTATTTAATGACAAATCCCATTTATACATGTATATCAAATATATATTTGTAAACACATTTTGTAGATAACATTCTTAAACAAACCTCAACTCTTTTGCACAAAGTTAAATGATTTCAAGTATTGCTATATAACAGTCACAATTTAACATCAGTCATTTGTTTGCACACTTAGTTTGTTCTATTTGACCCATAGATAGGACCCTATCAGGTTCTACTACTCCAGGTCAGAGTGAATCTGGGAGCAATGGTAATGAAGGAATACTTCACATTCCCCAAATCTTGAAGGTTGAAGTTCTGCAGAGGTGTAAGACCCCCCCCCCAATAAATGTCCTGGATACAACATTAAACCATCAGATGATGAGGCTCCAGCCTTAGAGGTTCATTTAAGAATGTTACCTACAAAATGTTCTTACTATTTAATGCATGGCTGTGGGGAAAAGGGATTCATACCTTTCTCAAGAATATGTCTGAAAGTGAATGTAACAGCACAACAAGAGGTTGAATTTGCTTACTTTGAGGTTGGAGTACAGCACTTTAGCTATTACACAATGGAGATTCCCCATTTTAAAATTTTAAAATTTGGATAATTTTTGATGTTTATACAATGACCATTCATTAGAAGTTGGCGTCATTTAGTCAGTATCCTCACATGTCTGATCAACCACATTCCAGCATTACTTAGATCTTCAGAAGCTGACAGACAAAGATCAGATTATTTTAGATCTGTTTTTGAGAGTAGATAGTCATTATGGCTTGACAACAAGAATTTGTTTGATAGATCAGAGTCTGTAGAAGAAACAGATTTTGAAATTATCATCTTATGCTGATTTTATCGAATCTTTTTGATTGATATGTTGCTTCTCTGTGGATTTCATGGAAGAGAAGCCACAAATTAAAAAAAATTGAGTGAAAGTGTTCTAACAGCATTGTTGTCACTTTGACCCTTTTCAAATTCAGACAACTCTTTATGAGCTATTAGTCAAGGATTAATCACAAATTAAGATATAAAATCAAAGAAAAGAAAATTCTAAGAAATTCCATATTTGGGGGGATTTCTGAGAAATTTCTTTTCAGAAAATTATAACATTTCACTATAACTAAAGGAAACGTTGACAACAGTAAGCAAGGAAAATAATCACTTCCTGTGTGTGTAAGCCATTGAAGTTTCATTAAAATCTGAGGCAGCAATAAAAAAATGTTAGTTGTCTGAATTTCTGAAATGAAGTCTGAAAACCCTTAATGATAAAAAAAAATGATTCAATTTTCCCCCCCCCTTCTTTTTGTTCAATACTGTATGTGAAACATTTTTAAAATTAAACACAAAAATTAAATTAGAATAATAAAAAACTATTCACATAGTATCTGTACTATGATCAAGTGTGCCTTCATCTTGGACATAACAAATGTTTTTGGTTGCTTCCATAGTGTTATAGCCCAGTTCGAACTTGTAAAACATAAGTTCCCAAATTAGATTACATTTCATGTTCATTTGTGCAGCTTTCAAATCACATACAGAGTGAAGCAATGCACATTTTAATGCACCAGCAACTACAATACTAACAACTACAATGGGTACCTTCCATAGCTTGATTTGCTTCAGTCATACATGCCATAAAAAAAAAAGACTATTCGTATGGTTTCTGTATTGTGATCAAACGTGACTTCATCTTTATTAAGCATATCAACCTTCATGGGTTATTTAATACCAAAGCCATCGTTATAGAAGGATAATAGTGATACTATTCAACTCATTGTTGGGGGGGATAAGAGAGTTCAGACTTTTACCAAGTGAATGTAATAGTGTGACTGGTAGAGTTCAAACTTGCTTACTATGATGTTGGAGTCCACAAAAGCACAAGGACTTTTCCTAGTATCAAGCTATCATGAAAATTACACGATGTTAGAGCAAACTATTAACAAATATATCTAATCACTAATTTCATATTTTAGATTTTAAGATTTGTTTTAAAATACTTTAAAACATAATGCTCCCATCATCATTGTCTGCAGTGTTTGGAATATAATAACTGCATCTAGAGATGTGGGGAGGGTGGAGTCTTCTCTTCATTACCATAACTCCCAGGTCAACTCTGATCCGGAGTGGTAATACATGTTAGGGTCTCATATATGGGTCAAATAGATCTGTTTAAAAATCATTTGTATTTTGATAGGAGCATGTGCAAAAAAAAACTCTTAAGAAACAACTACACAAATAATTTAAATAAGAATGTACAATGAATGTGATTCCCTAACCTCGAGAAATAAAGTAACCCAAGACAATTTGACATGCCATTAAAATCAACCAATCACAATGCTCTCATGGAGTTAAATCTTAGATAGAAAAGATTATACTTTTCTTTGATGACTACCAAATTTTCAAAGTTTGATTCATTTTATTGTTTTTTAGTTTCAAGTTTAGACAAGATATTTTTTTATTACACAGAAAAACATTCGTTTTCCAACATAAAAAAAATCATGAACTCAAATGAATTCAAAATCAAGCTCAGTAAAAATGTAAATCTCATAGGATTCCAAGTGAAAGCAATTGTTGGTTGGAATATATATGTAGGCACAGTAGTAGCAGCAACATTAATAGCAAAGTTCAAAAGGTCAAACAATTCATGTTTTACACAAGCATAACATCTCAAGACTATTGATATTAAAAAAAAAAAAACAAGAAAAATATACAGAGCTTTAATAGAGCTTCAAGGTAGAACTTATTACCAACAAGCAATGGTGCCAAGCTATCTTAAAGTTGAGGGGTTGTCACATGTATATACTATGTATGACATTCCATTGTTCTCTGGTATCAACATTTTGGGAACCCAACAATAACTGACATTAGAAAAGGAAAGATCATCAAGTAGAATTTTGTATACCATACCTAGAGAAATTCTGTTGTTCAGGAATGTCCTATATTGTAACACTTCTGTTAGCCAAATGGAGCACATCAACTGAATCCATAATTTCAGGTGTGTTCACCATTGGGGGCCTGTCTGGCCTGTCTTCCTATTGAATCCTATTTCAATCTTTAAACAATTTAGCCCATTTGTTAAGACTTTCTGATTAAAACATGCTTCTCTGTATACATCATACATTCTTCTATATATTTCACAAGGTTTGCACTTCTCAGTCATCAAAACTATGACAGACCTCTGTTCAAGCCTGAAGCACTGATTTGCAGCCTTTTTGAATAGTCTGCAAGACTAAAATCATTTTTGCTATCAAACAATGCATTTATAGAAAATTTTTTTTTTTTTTGCAAAAAAATTCACTATATTTATTGAATGACTCTAGTATATGATACATGGTAAGTAAATCTAACAATAATGTTAAATTTGGTGATCATGAAGGAATTTTAAGACTTGTGATGAAAAAAAAAAATCCTCAGCATTTTTCATAGATCTGCATTAGAAATTGATTGAGTGATTGATTTTAATGACATATCAACCTGTTTAGGGTTATTCTATACCTATAGGTGAGGGAATCATGTTCATATCTACATCATTTTTTTCTTTTTGCACAGTCCTATCAAATAAGAGTAATTTTTAAACACATCTATTTGACCCATAGATGGAATTACAAGTACTATCACTCAAGGTCAATGGACCTGGGAGTAATGGAAATGAAGGTGTACTCCTCACTTTCCAGATCTCCAGAACTGGAGCCTCACCATCAGATGCAATGTAGTGTCATACTCAGGACTCCCCTTTGGAAGGAGAGCACTTTTCTGTAGAGGGTACAGTCAGTGTATTCTAAACCCCACTGACATGGTAGTCTATATATATATATATATATATATATATATATACAAAAGTATATTCTAAACTTCTAAGCCCAGTTGAGAGGACTAGATATAGTTTAGGTTTAGTTTGGTTTGGTTTTATGGCACATCAACCATTGTAGGTTATTAATGCCAAATCTATTTTATACATATAAACAGTTCTATTTCAAACAATTCAGTTTAGCATAAGTACACAGTTTCAATGTCAAAAAACAGTTCTATTTCAAACGGTTCAGTTTAGCTTAAGTATACAGTTTAGTTCTATTTGATCCATAGATAGGACTTACAGGTGTTACCAAAGTGGATCTGTGAGATTTGGCAATAAAAAGGTTACTCCACATTCCCCAAAGCTCCAGCATTACTGAAACCTCATCATCAGATTGTTTATTGTCATAATAGGACACTCATTGAGGGAGGGGAATCTTACCCCACTGCAGTTGGTGTATTCTACAGCCCCAACCGACAGGGCAAAAATAGTTTAGGTTAGATTATCAAGTGGAAAACGTAATGTCTGTCGCAGATGTCTAGCTATCTGATGTCTGTCGCAGATGTCTAGATATCTCTTGCAGATGGCTACATATCTGATGTCTGTCGCAGTTTTCAAGAAACCTAAAGTCTGTCATAGATAAAGCTAAATAAGAAACTGATTACCAAGAAGTCAAAACATGTTTACTTCTGTGTTAGAGAAAGAAACAAAAGAATGAAATGTCGAGAAGATTTTATGGCATGAAATAAAAATCTAAAAAAAAAAAAAAAAAGATTAGTATCAGAATAGAGATAACAAAAAAATTGGCAATTAGGAATAGAAAAATAGTGAGAGAATGAGATTTTAAAATTTCTTAAAGCTTAGTAAAAGCTATGTACAATAAAGACAATGCTATGATGTTAATCAGTCTTGTGTGATCCTTTTTTATGCAAATCAGTCATTCAACAGAAATGCTGTATTTATGACTTCATTCCCTTCTTGTCAGCAGTTACACAATTGCAGATTTAGGTAATTAAAGGTTTTAGGTCAGGTTTTATCTCATTACCATTCATTTAAAAAAAACCAAAAATCTAACACATTTGCTACATCAGTCAAAACTAAAAGCTCCATTAAATTTGACATTTTAAGATCATGAGATATTTACTGGGACACATTAAACTGTTGAAATCTATGCTTACTAATAAAAAAAAAAAAAGGAAAAAAGAAAAAAGAACCAAAAACGTAAGAAAAGATAAGATTACCACCCCTCAAAATGTACATCTGTTGTCTTTTTTAAATAAAAAATTTAAACATTTCCAGTAGTTTTCAGAAGACTAACTTTACTGTTCACAACATCTAAAACTTAGAAGTCATGTCACCAATGATTAAACCTTGAAATACAGAACAAACTCTACTGTAAACAGCTACTAAATAAGTTCAATATACCCAGGGTGGCCTCTGACAATCTTTTCAAAAAATATTCCAAATCTATGCTTAATGACATCCAATATTAAGTCTGAATAAGGGAATGTTTTTAAAAGCTTTCACCTGTAAAAATGTGAAGCTAACAAGTTCTGAAGACATTGATTATATGAAACTGAAAACTTTGTAATAATAAACAAACTCTACAGTAATCATGAAGGTGCACTTAGAAAATAGAACTGGCAATCTGAGTTCAAATCCTAGATGAAATTGTTTGCATATAAATTTGTGCTAATGCTCTTGAGAAAGGCATGAATCCACCTCTTCTTCTTTGAATACATATAACTTTTAAACAGATCTATTTGAACCATAGATGGAGTAATGGCAATGATAAGGTACTCCACACTCTTCAGATCTTAAAACCTGAAGCCTCATTATCAGATACAGTTTAGTGTTATAACCAGGACACTCCTTTTTTGGGGGAGGTGAAGGAGGATGAGTTACTACTCTATAAGGGATACAGTCAATATATATATATTTTTTGGTAGTTTGGAGAGAATAGGGAAAAATGAATCTATAAGAATGAGGTGTCTTTTTATTCATTTATTTTTTTGCTGCATACATGCATACATACAAATGTAAATATATAGGGTGTCTCTATATATGGAACCCATGTAACTACTAATAACTCTACTACTAATAATAATGCTGTGTTCTTTTTTTGTTTCAGATTTGAAAATCGTATACTACAACATTAATCCTCGATCACGATGCCTTAAACAAGAGAGGAAAGATATTTTGTGTCACTACTTATTTGGAGACAAAATCATTCAAAACTGTCTCAAAATAGATGCAACCCATTAATATGATAATGATTTATTACTGAGACAGGAAACTTAAAAAAAGATTGTATGTCCTAGAAGCTGATATAATAACAATTAAAAAAACACTGCTAATCACATACTTAAGACAGAGAAAGAGAGGGTGAGTGTTAGAGAGAGCTGTACTAGCTTGACAGTCAGAAGCAATTCTATACAGTCAACACTAGAGTTCTTGCGTTCTATTCATCTTTTTATGAATTTTTGATCATCCATACATTCTCATTATCTGTCCATGTGTCATCAAAAATTCTATCATGCCACCATAAGTTAAACACCCCAGAAATTCATCTGCCTGCTATTAAAAACCTGTGCTTCTTCAGACCAACAGTCAACATGCTTGTTTTTTTTATTTCCCGTTATATGGCTTCAGGTTCAAGATGAACTAGCATCCTTATCAGAAGGTGTCAACAATCTCCATGTCAGTGAGTGCTAATTTGCTTGCACTCAGTTTAAATGTTAGTTCTATTTGACCCAAAAATTGGACCCTATCAGGTGCGACCACTATGGCCCAGAGTGAACCTGGAAGCAATGGCAATGAAGGAGTACTCAACATTCCATCAGATTGTTTAATGTTATATCAGGACACTTGTTGAGGGGAGGTCTCACCTCTCTGCATAGATGCAGTCGGTGTATTTTCTAGCTATAACCAACTGAACACAAAATTTTAAATAACAAACTCAGTACAATTTCTAATATTAAAAATTTGATAGCTAAAATTAATCATTAAAATATTTTTGGTTTGGTTTAGTTTTATGGCACATCAATCATTGTAGGTTATTTAATGCCAAATCCATTTTTAAAAACAGTTCAATTTCAAACAATTCAGTTTAGCATGAGTTTGCAGTTTAAATGTCAAAACAGTTCTAATTCAAACAATTCAGTTTAGCACACAGTATAGTTCTATTCAACCCATAGATAGAACTTTTTCAGGTGCTACCACTCCGGGCCAGAGTGGATCTGGGAGTGATGGCTATAAAGAAGTACACTGCATTCCCCAAAGCTCCAGCATTACTGGAGCCTCACCATCATATTGTTTTGTGTCATATCCAGGACACTTGCTGGAGTGGAGGGAGTTTCACCTCTGTCAGGAATAAAATTTGGCAATAAAATATTTTAGATTACATTATTTAACACAAATTTTGTTCCTGGATAATATTTCTTATTTGTTTATGTTGTAAAAAGTATAAAAAATGACAATTATTCCAATAAAACTTTGCTTTTGTGCCCTGGATAATGACATTTAGAAATTAACCTATTTCTATGTAAAAATGGGAAAATTTGTACATTTTTATTTATATAAGGTCTGAATAAAACAACATATGAATCAAAATTTAAATGTGTTTAAATTCAGATTATACAAAAACGAACAAAAATCTTTAGAAGCGAGTAGTTTTTCAAAATTTGCGACAGTAGTGTAAATGAATTCACTTTCATGAATAACTCCCCCACCCAAATATAGTCACCCATTATGCTTTTACAATGTGCTCCTGGGTTAACAAAAAAAAAAACCAAAAATTTGAAGAGAAAAATAGTTCTTTTCTATTTCATCACCATTATGTCATGCCATCAGCATGGATATCCCTGACCCTCTTTCACCACCCCTCTCTATCTCAGGGCTATATCCTGTATTGGCAGAGAGCTGCTGTATGTAGATTTGATCTGGTTGTCCTGCCTTTGCTTGTCTATGTGAAGGGGTCCACAGGAGTACATCCCTTATGAGCTCATCCCTACTTCTCCAGCAGCGTCCCGCATGTCTGGTTTGTCTAATTTTGATAGTTTTCGTGATCCTATTTACCAACCCCTCTGCTCGGGCAGGATATGACTCAAGGTCAATTTTTAAGCAGAGTTTAACAGCTTTGAATTCAGAGTTTTCCTTCTCCTACACTAGTTGTCTCACCAAGGCTGAAGAACCCAGTCTATCCTACTATTAACCCATAGCAGGAGAGAGAATAATTGGATTTATACCTTTCCCAAAGGTATTAGTGCTATGTGAAATGCAATCAGTCTCATCCAGGATTTGAACTCGTGTCATTGATAGTTTTCGTGATGGGTGGTATGTGGCTGTGCAGCTGTTGCTTTGTGGGGTGCTGCCTCCAGAACTTGTTCAATATTGCTCGCAGCATTCTTGTGTAGTTACCATCAAGCTTTTCCTCTATACATTTAGTCAGCATCCATGTAGTGTATCCATATAGCAGTATCGACACAACTCAAGAAAAGTAAATTTTTTTTTTATATATAATGGTATTAGGCTTCATCAGAAAAACCCACAAAATAAATAAATTTAAAAAAATCTTCACAAAAAAACCCAACTAAAACTATCCAAATTAGTCTACTGACAATTTAGTAAAAAAATTTTATACTTTTATCTGAAAAGATAAATAAGTGGAATAGTATACCAAATCCCAAATAGAGACTCCTATCATTTTTGCATGGGGGTGCTACTCATGTAGCATGTCTCGGACAGGAATAGCTTGGCAGAGCCTATCTACAACTGGTTTGAATTTAGTTTTCCTAGACTGATTAAAGAATCCCAACTGACTTATTATTCACTCATAGCTGAAGGGAAAATAGTTGGATTTATAGTTTTCCCAAAGATATAAATCACTTCAACAAATCCTGGAAACAACATCCCACAAAGCAGCAGCTGTACGACCACCTACCTCCCATCTGTAAAACCATCCAAATAAGATGGACAAGACATAAAGGACTCTGCTTGAGAAATGAGGACAAACTCATAACTAACATTCTCCTATGGACCCCTTCATATAGATGTGCAAGTGTTGGATAACCAATTAGAACTTATCTAAAAAAAAGCTCTGTACAGATACAAGAGGTAGTCTAGAAGATCTGCTGGAAGCGTTGATGATAGAGACAAATGGTGAGAGAGAGAGTCAGGGAAATCCGTGTTAGCAGCACAACATGATAACGATGAGAAGTGCTAATACATTCGTTCAGGATATGAATTTGAGTGGCAAACGCCATTTCTTATGATGATAACTGTTACACTACAAGTGCCTCCATTAACTTAAAACATAAGCAATTGAAAAATAACACTTTCTGCCAGGGAACAACAACAACAACAACAAAAAATTTTACTATGGGAAAAAATTCACAACATTTTGCACCCTCAAGGAAAAGAAAAGTAGATCAGTTTGAAATGAAAGTTGATTAAATATTTTGGTAAAATATAAAATCTAACTTGAAAAAAATAAATAAATAAAACAAAAAAAAAAAACAAGATAAAATAAAATTAAAAAAAAAGAAGTTACTTTTGTATATTTCACAATAGAACATTTCTATTTAATGAGGCAACATCTAACAGTAGCTAAGAATGTTTTGGTTTACAAAAGACTAAGGTAAAATCCAATAAAGCAAATCACATTGATTCTTGTGTCTTGCTTTCAAAACAGAGATCTAAAAACATGTAAGACAGCTCATAGATATACTTTATATATTAATTAATCAATAACATCAGATATTCACTCATTAGTAATGTTCTCTCTCTATAGCAGTGTAGTGGTGGTGAAAAGAAAAGTAAATTTCATTCTGCTGATGTCGGCTTTTTACAGTGGATGTTTTCTTTAAGGGAAACTATTTTTCCCTTAAAGAAAACATCCACTGTAAAAAGCTGACATTCAAGATAATGATTAATAGTAAAATGTTCTTTCATTTCTATTTTTAAAAATTGAAGTTTATATATATATATATATATATATATATATATATATATATATATATATATATACACACACACAGTGTTTAAAAAAATTTGATTTCATTTGTGGTATACAGGGTATTTCAGAAAAATAATCTAATAACTTGTTTGAAAGATCTCAAATTTTAACAGCAAGTGTAGAAACAACTCAACATTTGGTTTGGTTTGATTTCTTTTTTTTAATGGCATATCAACCACCATGGGTTATTTAATGCCAAAGCCAACCTTATAGAAGAACACCAATGATACTATTTAATCCATAGCTGAGATGATAACAGGTTTCATATCTTTCCCAAGGGTATTAGTCTGAAAGTGAACATAATAGCACAATTGGAGTTCAAACTTGCTCACTTCAAGGCACTTTAACCACTATACCATGGAGACTCCCCTCTATATAGGATTAAGTATTTCTATCAATAACAAATAATTTGCACATAGTTATAAGTATCCCTATCTAATAGATAATAACGAAAGTTCCTCTTTTTAAGCTACAAAGAGGAACTTTCGCTCTGTTTGTCTTCATAACTTGTCTGGTAGCAAAAGCTGCTGGTGGCACCAAGAGTGGCAGTACCATCTTAACCACTGAAACTGTGGCATCACTCCTGGTTGGTGGCTGATGAGGACAGGGTACTGCATGTACTTTTACATATATGACAAAACAAAAATATCCCTATCTAATACTAATAATTTTTCAACATACCATTGCAATCAATATTTTAATCCCATCTTATCAATAATCATTCATTTACACAGTTATATTGTATCAAGTATTCTGATCTAATACAAGTAATTTGTACAGTTATGCTTTTAAGTGTTCCAATCTAATCCTAATAATTATATACAATTCCTATTAAATAATAATGATCATTTGTTTACATGCAGTTACATGGTTTCAAGTATTCCTATCTAATACTAATAATTTTCAAACAGATCTATTTGACCCATAGATGAGACCTAAACAAGTACGTACTATCACTCCAGATCAGTGACCCAGAGAGTAATGGTAAGAACAAGGTGACTGTGTGAAACGTTACCCCCTCACCCCCCCACATTATCTCAGTCTTCTAACCATTTCACTTCTTAGCCGGCCGGTGATCAACTAGTGGCTGAGGGGGTAACGCACATTTCTTGTCACCACACACAAGAATACGATCGAGGGAGACAGGAAAAAATAGAAAGACAAACGAACAAACAAAGCTTGGAGTTACCAAGAGCAGAGGAAGGTATGCAACACTATATGCATGTGCGGACTATCGCTAGCGTGGGTTACTAGCGAAACTTCCACAATGCTACTGGAATCAGACATCTTGAGACTCTTCTTCACTGGACCCTATCTTGTCTCCTCGCCTCTCTGTTCCGGTGTCTGGTGTTGACTGCCCCTCCGCTCTTCCACGCCAACTTCTGCTGTTCGCCTCTCTCCTGTCCAGCCGCAACTCCTCTCTCGGGTCCAGCCACCAACTTCTGCTCTCCTGCCACCAACTGGCTCTCTGCTCTCCTGCCACCAACTGCTCTTTCTCCTCTCCAGCCACCAACTCTCATTCTCGGGTCCAGCCACCAACTCCTCCGTGGTCTCCTGTCCAACTACCAACTGCCTCTCTTGGTCTCCTGCCACCAACTGCCTCTCCTGGGCTCCAGCCACCAACTCTCCTCTCCACTGGGTCGCGTCGTCAACTCTCGTTCACCTCCCCGTACCACTTCCGGGTACGGCGAGATTTCATGTCCAAGAATCCTTTGTCTGGTTTCGCGCCAAAACAGACAATTGAATCGTCTGCTTTGGCAGCCTACCCCCATAGTGCTACAACTGTACTCTCCAGAACTTCAGCCTCACCAACAGAACACTCATTTTTGGAGGGTTTTACCCCTCTGCAGAGTAGACAATATCATAAGCTCTTGCTGATAGGGCTGAGGAGTGGAGGCTAAAAGAAAAAAATTGTTTTTAATGAAATTCAACAAAAGGTGGGTGGATAATGAATGCTTGTGTAATGTGTGAAAGGAGCTCAAAATGATAAGATTTATTTTTGCTCAACTTAGGAAGTGAATGATCATTGGTCTAATTTCCTTTTCTTTTTTTTTAGTCCTATTTCCTTTATTTAATACATTACTCTTTCTTTTTCACCTCATTAGAAGACAGAAAAAAATATCCTGTAGCAATGTGGTAAACTCTTTCTAAAGAATTTAGATGGATTAAAACCTTGCTCAATGAATTTTCATTGTACTCTAAACTGACTCATTTCTTGGCAGCTCAATTTATTTTTCTGCTATATTGTTTAAATTGAAGTGGGTCAACAATTCATAAATATTTTAAATTTCATTAAGTTTATTTTTATATATCATTTCACCAGTCTCTTACATCAATGTACTATATATATTGTTTTATTAGATCTATTGACATTAAGACAAAAAGCAGATGATCTCCTGCAGAAACTATCACATGCAGACTATGCAGATGATCTAGTACTTCTCACAAATACATCTGCTCAAGCTGAATCCCAGCTGCATAATCAGGAGCAGATACAACCGAGTTAATGTGTTTTAAACAAAATGAAACCATCTCCATATTAAATGACAAGCCTGTGAAGTTAGAAGACCAATTCATATACCTAGGTACAAATATCTTATCTACTGAAAGCAATGTCAACATATGCATAGGGAAGCCATTGACTGCTATTGACACACTGTTGGACATATAGAAATCTGATCACTCAAATAAAACAGAACAGGATTTCCTCCAAGCTGTATTCATGTTGGTATTACTGTATGGTTGGATCACCTGAATGCTAACAAAACATTTACAGATAAAACTAGATGAGAACTACACAAGAATGTAATGTGCTGTTGTGAACAAATTCTGGAAACAGCACCCCTCAAAACAGCAACTGTATGGCTACTTGCCCACCATCTCACAAATCAAGCAATGCTGGGCACGGCTGGAGAAAGTAAGTACAAACTCATAAGCAATGCTCTACACATGAACATACCGGCATTGGCTGACCAGCAAAGACTTACATACATCAGGCCTGTATCGACACTGGATGCAGTCAAGAGGACCTGCCAGGAGTAATGAATTATCATATTTACCAACCCCTCCACTCGGGCAGGATATGACACAAGGTCAATTTTTAAGCAGAGTTTAACAGGTTTGAATTCAGAGTTTTCCTTCTCCTAGACTAGTTGCCTCACCAAGGCTGAAGAACCTAGTCTGTCCTACTATTTACCCATAGCTGGAGGGAGAATAATAAACAGGAGTAATGAATTATAGGGAGAGAGAGAGTCAAGGCATTACATGCTTTCAGCACAAGTTGATAATGATATATATCTATTAATTATTATGTATTTTGGTATATTAATAAATAAATTGTGCCATACACACACACACACACATATATATATATATATATATATATGGACAAAGTAAGCACTCTGAAACAGCCATTTAACCTCTTGTGGCCTTTTTTTTAACATGATACATTTTAGCTTTAAGAAGTGTGGAATGATGATGGAAATGGAATTGATTTTTTTCCCCCAGCGAGGAATTACCAGTTGCCACTTGCAAAGCTCTTCTAATGAATCAAGCACTACGGTAACCGGTAACCGTTAAGCATATATGTAAACAAAGGAAAATAATACATATACGTTAAAAATTCCTTTGCTTATGCTGAGGTTGCTGATGGTGCTGCAGTAAGATATCCAAATGGCATAAAGTCAGTCGGGTTTTCATCACAGCTTGAAGCATCTTGTGTGTCTAGCTATACTGATGAGTTGTGATTCAATCAAACAGTCTGTGAATGACTATATATATATATATATATATATATATATATATATATTAAATATATAAAGTACTAGGGATACATACAACTATGGACAATACATAAATCAATTCCCCCCGAATACGATGAAAGTAATACGGGAATTCGAATGGATCCAGAAGAAAATATGTAGACATAAAATGTCTATTATGTTTAATGAAACTTGCATTAACGAAGAAATGCTGCCTAAATATACATATTTTAAACTCCATGATCCTGCAGCTCATAAATATAACAGCACTTTGGAATACAGACGTGATCTTGTGAAGAGACAAATTACACTCTGTAAGAATAACATCCAAACAAAAGTTACATCACTTTTGTAATAGATCCTCCCCTGATGATGGCCCAAAGTCAGGCAGAAAGTACTAGGGATACATACAACTATGGACAATACATAAATCAATTCCCCCCGAATACGATAAAAGTAATACGGGAATTCGAACGGATCCAGAAGAAAATATGTAGACATAAAATGTCTATTATGTTTAATGAAACTTGCATTAACGAAGAAATGCTGCCTAAATATACATATATATAAAGTTCGGATAGCACAGACATTGTTACTTGGTGACTGTCAGTTTCTCATCTATGTGATCAGATCAAGTTGATCTGATGCACACATAGGTAAGAAAAAGACAGTCAACAAGTGCTGTTGATTCTTTGTCAATGCTATCCTAACTTTATATATATATATATATATACACACACACACACACACACACACACACACACACACACACACACTATACTTCTTAAGCTTCCCACCCACCTAACAAATACCATTAAAACATTCCTTAAGGTAAAAAGAGTTTGTATACCGAACTTCATTGAGATTGGTCTATTAACCTTACAGTTCATATCTAACAAGCAGAGAATTTCATATATACATATATATGAGAGAGACAGACAGACAATATAAAAACATTGACTAAAATAAGTTGTCAAAAGGATTTTCTTTCAACTTTCAGAAGGTTACTAAAAAGCAATTAGCAGTAACCATCTTTTTCTTCAATGGGAACAGTTTGTGGTGGAATCAACCAACTGAAAAATTTAAGTCTAAGGAGTTAAATAGGGGCATGGTCTTCCATTAATAAGTACAAAATCAGGATAGAATTTCAGAGGACCAAAGCAGAATCAAACATTTTGCCTCAAATTTTTGCAGCCCAAATTTATCTTAAGTAAAAAGTCTTTTTCGATCATGATAACAAAAATACTATTTTAATTAGATTTATACTTAAGAAAATAAGTGTGTGTGTGAGTGTGGGGGGACAAACAATTCCCCTCATAGAAATAGTGTTAGTTGTTATTTAATTAATTAGGAATTATAACTATATATTACAACTACTACATTTTTCCTTCAAGTCTGCTATTAATAAAGGATAACAGCAACAGGAATCACTATATTAACTCTCGTTCTTGTTGTGGAAAGTTAAAACTGGATTTATAAGTCAAGAAGCCTTTTCAGAGAAAAGTGAGCATTCATCAGAAACTGGACTTATCTGTTTGTTTGATTTTAATAGTATGTCAACCTGTCTAGGGCTATTTTATGCCTAGAGGTAAGGGAATTACATTCATTATATATTCCCATTTACATTTTTTGTGTAGACATTTTTTTTGCACAAGGTCCAATTGAATACAAATAATTCTAAAGATTTATTTGATCCATAAATGAGAACCTAACAGGCACTACCACTCAAGGTCAAAGTGGACTTGGGAGTAATGAGAATAGTATTCCAGATTTCCAGAACTGGAGCCTCGTCATCAGTTGTAGTTTGATATACCCAGATCACTCTTTTTTTTTTGAAGGGAGGATCTTACCCTTCTGCAGGGTGTAGAATTAGCATATTCTGAACTTATCTGAGAACTGACAATCAATCTTTTTCCAAACTGGTTTGTACATTCTCTATTTTTCTGGAGTTTTATTCTGTTTTTTGATCCATGTTTATGTTGTCCCTCAGTCGTTGTCATTGTTATCATCTTCAGCTTTTGTGCACAGAATAGAACTTATGAAAAAAAAAATTACATTAATTATCAATTGCATCAATTATTGATCGAAAGTTGTTTCTTTTTTTTTAATTAAACTGAACTGAAAGAAAGAGTGAAAGTAAATTTGGGTCATCATAAAAAGGCATCACATGACTAAATCTTCCATTGATTCTTGACAGAGAATAATTATAAAGAATATTTTTCTTTATAATTATTTACTCTCAATAGATATTGTTAAAATGCCAAGAATGCAGAGCATTAAGACTATCAAACCTTCCTTACTCTGGGTCCATTGATACTAAATTCCATTGAGCTAAGCCCCTGTTGAGGAAGCTTCTATAGTGTGACAAAAAAACAGGCATTGTGATTATTCACTCATATAAGAGTTTACCTTTCCATGCATAAAAACCATTGAAGAAATTAGTAGTAGTAGTAGAAGAAGCAGGGGGATACCTAATGATTTTTATTGGAATGCTTGCAGGCTGAAAAAGTAGGTGTATCTATCAATAAAAGGTGAAGAAATTGGATACACAAAAATATAATGGTTCAAAAAGGAAAAAATTTTCTAATGTAAACAGCATTGCAGGGAAGGAAAGAAGCAAATTCACAAACAAGCAATAACACAGCATTAACAAATACACTTTCAACATTATCAAGTATTAGTTATAAATAGTTATTGTTGTAGGAAATGGATAAGGTAACCAGATGGTTTGGTTTGGTGGGTTTTATGGCATATCAACCTTTGTAGGTTATTTAACGCCAAATCCATTTTTATGTAAATAATCTGTTCTATTTCAAACAATTCAGTTTAGCATGAGTACACAGTTTAATTGTCAAAAACATTTATTTCAAAAATACAATTTTAATGTCGAAAAACAGTTCTATTTCAAATAATTCAGTTAAGCATAAGCACATAGTTTAAATGTAAGTACGGTTTAATTGTCAAAAACATTTCTTTTTCAAGCTATTCAGTTTACTCAAACAATTCAGTTTAGCATAAGAATGCTGTTAGTTCTATTTAACCCATAGATAGGGCCCTATCAGGTGCTACCACTCCGGGCCAGAGTGGACTTGGGAGCGATGGTAATGAAGGGGTACTCCGCATTCCCCAAAGCTCCAGCACTGCTGGAACCTCACCATCAGATTGTTTAGTGTTATCTCCAGGGCACTCGTTGGTGGGGGGTCTTACCCCTCTGCAGAGGTAACCAGAGTTCAAATCCTGGACAAGAGTGCTTGCATTTCATATAGCTTTAATACCTTTAATAAAGGTATGAATCCAACTATTCTTCTTTCAGCTCTGGGTAAATAGTAGGGCAGACTGTGCTGTTTAGCCTTGTTATGGCAGCTGGTCAAAAAAGAAAACTAAATTCAAACCTGTTAAACTCCGCTTAAAAAAACTGATCTAGTGTTACATCCTGCTCATGGATATTAGTTATTTATGGATAAATCTGCCTTTAAAATAGAAGAAAAGCAGCTAAATGTTAGGGTGAGTCAAAAGTTTTGCAATATTTTTGTAACGTAAGGCACAATTCAGCAGCTGCAGATGCTTTTGTTGAATTGTGAGAGTGACAAATGCCACTGGACTGTGAGATGCCAAGCTTGACCAAATACTCTCTGATTGACTTTTATGGCTTGGAGCATGACCTTAAAATCCAAGCTTTTAGGCCTAGCTGCCCTTGTCTAATACTCTCTGATTGGCCTTTATGGTTTGGAGCATAACCTTAGAATCCATGCTTTTAGGCTGAGCTGACCTTGCCAGTTTGCCGAGGTTCTTGCAATCAGAGTGAAATTTATAGAATCACCTGGTTTCTATACTGTCTTCAACTGCATCTTTACCTTTCATGCAACAAATGTTTTTGGTTGTTTCTGTAGCATTGTGGTCAAGTTCTGAATTAGTCTATGTTACATGTTGATCTGTGCAACTTTCAAATCACACATAGAGGGAAGTTGTGGATTGGTTGGTTGGGTTTTATGGCATATCAACCATTTTAGGTTATTTAATGCCAAATCCATTTTTATACAAATAATCAGTTCTATTTCAAACAATTCAATTTAGCATGAGTACAAAGTTTAATTGTCAAAAACATTTCTATTTCAAGCAATTCAGTTTAGCATAAGTATGCAGTTTAAATATCAAAACAGTTCTATTTCAAATAATTCAGTTTAGCATAAGTACACAGTATAGTTCTATTTGACCCATAGATAGGACCCTATCAGATGCTACCACTTCGGGCCAGAATGGACCAGGGAGCAATGGCAATGAAGGGGCACTCTACATTCCCCAAAACTCCAGCATTACTCGAACTTCACCATCAGATTGCTTAGTGTCATATCAGGACACTCGTGGGGGGGGTCTTACTCCTCAATCGGTGTATTCTACAGCCCCAGCTGACTGAGCAAATAGAGTGAAGTGATGCACAACATATCAGCACACCAACTACCACATTACTACCAACCACAGCTGGTACCTTCCATGGCTTAAATTGTTTCAGTAAAGTGATATATACATTGCAAACTATTGACTCACTCTTGTATTTCAATCTACAGTTAACCTTATAGCTAAAAATTCTAAATTCATCATAGTGAGGAAAAAAAAAACACCAAACAAAAATGAACAGGCCAACATGGTTAAAAAAGGCCAAATTTATGAAAATTGGCAACCCTGACCAGAAGCTTGCCAGCTGTAGGTCAGAAGTAAATAAAAAAAAAATAAAAATAACATTTGTATGTACTTCATTATGGTAGAATATATCTATTATGTAGCTTCTGTCATAATTTTTATGTGTTGATATTCATTTTCTTTTGATTTATTTCTTGATCAATTATATAATTTGGAAACCTGTTATAAATCAATGTTTATCTTATATATGCTGTTAAGTTCTTTGTAGAATAGTGTGTGAGTAGATTGGTTTGATTTGGTTTTGTTTTATGGTATATCGACCCTTGTTTGTTATTTAATGCCAATTTATATATATATATATATATAGTAACAGTGTTGGTTGTCGCTATCTCACTTTGTGAGTTTGTAGCAAACCAAATGTGGTATAATTTGGAGAGTGCTCAATATCTGTGATAGAGGCATTATATTATAATAATAATAATAATAAGTAAATATATATTAGTTTTTATATATATTTAATAGCATGGAAGTTTGTCAGTGACCTCAGGTTTCATGACATTTTATGAACGACAATCATCAGGCAGAGAATGAAAGATAATTAAGAAATAAAAAAAAGAACATTAGAATTGTGTACAACTCTTTATGTGTGCATGTGTGTGTATATGTGTGTGTTTGTGTAGGTTATATTTGTGTATTATTGTGCGTGAATGATTAAGTCATGTTTAGTATGTGTGTGTATGAAGATACATGCTCCGTAAGCTAAATTTGAGGTTGTCTCCATGTATGAGATGCGATGTGTAGCCAAAGTTGCAACAGATTAACCAAGAAAAATCTTTTTTTTATTTGTTTCTTTATATATTCGTGTGTGTGTGTGGTGATGATTTTAACTAAGGAACAAAATATCATTGCATTTTGAAGAAAAAGTTTTGATTTGTAAGCATAATAAGCGAGTGTATTATGGTGGGCCAGAATTGCAATAAATATCATGAGGATGAGTTGTTATATTGTAATATACAAGGGAGTATTATGCAATATTAGAATTTTATTCTGGAATATGATTTGTGTTAGATTGCAATAATAATTTGTACTTGTTATGATGTATTAATGATATATTGTGTATACATCATTGTAATCCATGTTTGTATGTACGTAAGGAATAGATTGTGTTAAGATGTTGCAATAATTGTTTGTATTAGCTATGTCGTTTTTTTTTGTTTTTATGTCTGTGAGTGTGTATGGTGATGATTTTAACAAATGACTAAATTATCATGTCCACACACAATAATACGCAAATATAAACTGCGCATACACATGACAACACATAAATAGTTGTACACAATTCTAACGTTCTTTTGACTGTATTTTTTATTTGTTTTTTTTTTCATTATCTTTCATTCTCTGCCATTAAATATATATTAAAAACTAATATATATATTTACTTATTTTCATTATAATTATAATATATGTTTTATAAATGGATAATTTGTAGGTAATATCATTTTTGAATAAGCCAGACCTCATTTGTTCGGATACATTTAATGGTTTCAAGGATTGCTATCTAATCCTAATAATTCAATTAAATATCAATCATTTATTTGCACAGAGTTAAATGGTTTCTAATATAGTAGAGTATTAAACAGTTCTATTTGACTCATAGGTCAGTAGACCTAAAAGAAATGGCAATGAAGGAGTACTCCACATTCCCTCAAGCTCTAGGATTAGAGCCTTATCATCAGATACAGTTTAGCATCATACTTAGGATACTCACTGGGGGAGGGTATCTTACACTGAGTGCATAAGAGGAGATAAGGTAAGCTCTATTAATCAGATATATTATGAAAACTTTATATATATATATATAGGCATTTGCTATATTGTACTTAAGGAGACAGGAATAAAGACTAGTTGCCAACTAGTCTTTTTATATACAGAGGTGGAAAAAAAAATTGTACAGAGGTACACATCACCTAATTATTATCATATATTTAAAAAAAAAAAACTGCGATATGAGTTAGGGTAAAAATCATACATAATAATAATAAGTAGTATTTCATAAGTTGATAAAAACATTAGGTTTATAAATCCCAAAAATTCACTGTGAATTGTCAGGATACATAGCATAGCAGATATTGTCATTTGGTTAAAACTTCTAAGTGAAATCATCTAGAGGTTGCAGGTTCAATCCTGACTACAGGTAAAAATAACAAGGAATACTAACTATAGCTTAACATGTGTACCTGGTTATGGTTAATTGAATTAGAACAATCTAACCTTGTGGATTAAAAAAAGGGTTCAGTTTAAAGTTTCATGTAGGCTCCAAGTTTGAAATAAATCACCTATAAATCACCTGAAGAAAGCTGAAAGATGTATCAGCCAAAACGTGAATATAACAATAAAGATGAAGACAATAATCTGAATACACTAAATGATAAATAAATATTAATATATTATAAAAAAATCCACATTTCAAACCTAATCTATTTGTAAAATGGTTTATTTCATCAGGGGAAACTTTTGTGAGTCCCATGGCATAACTTACTGGACTGCAACATTAAATAATTTGCACAGTTATAGGGTATCAAATATTCCTATCAAATCCAAATAATTTTCAAAATGATCTATTTGACCCATAAATGGGACCGTTACAGGAACTACTTCTCAGAGTGAACCTGGGAGTAATGGTAATGAAAGACTGACTTCATATTCCATAGAGCTCTCGAATTGTAACTTTACCACTGGATGCAGGTTAGTATTATTCCCAAATCACCCAATTTTTTTCACAGGGGTGGTGGGGCTTACTTTTTAGCAGAGGATGTAGTTGGCATATTCTAAGCCTTGCCAACATTGTGAACATTGAATGGGCAACTGAGTTTCAGCAGCAATTGGATGTGCAAAGGTCAAATTGACAATATTTGGTATCTTCATAATAGGATCAACGAATATGTTCCGGTTGAATAAGTTAGAAAAACACAAGAGACTAAAATTTAATTCTTCACCAATCAAAAGCTTTCCCGCTTCTTTTTAACAACCCAAAAAGTATGACTTCCTAATCCACCTTAAATCTTTATAAGTCAAGGATGTTTGTAAGTTGAACATTAAGTCAATCCATATACTGCACTAATCTATACTGCTCTGGTCAACTTTTCCTAAAATCAACTTAAACCTTTTTGCATTATCTATATTACAAACTATCTTATGAGACTACATGTTGAGTTGAACATTTTTGTCTCTTATTTCACACAACCTTATATGTTTAGAAATGTTGATTTCAAGGTTTTCGTTTCTTTCCTCTTTACTGATGACTGTTTATAACTCAATACGAAATCCCTTGCCTAGACACACTCGATATCACAACACCTTATTACAAGAGGAATTTCAGCTGTTTCAACTCGCTAAAATTGTAGAATGCCAAGGGGACTATTTTGAAGAAAATTAATGTTTCATTCAATTCTATCTTGGTCCAAGGGTAGAGTGTTCGCCAATAGTCCGGGAGACCGGCATTCAATCTCAGGTCGCGTCATACCAAAGACTTTAAAAATGGTACTTGATGCCTCCTTGTTTAACACTCAGCAATATAAGGTATGCATCAAGGGTAAAGTGGAGCAATCTTGGGAAAGGAGTAGTGCCCTCCTCTACACCTCGGTGTAGTAGCAATTGAAAAGGGAGCCTTCTGGTCGCCCTCAACTACGGTCGCCAACTTTACTTATTGTACAAATAAAAAATTTAAATTCAAATTTCCAGTTGAACATTAACTTACTCTAGTTGCTCCACTAAAGAAAATACAATGATGCAGCATTATATTGTAGTGAATTTAAACCTAATATCTATACAAAATGGGCAGTATAATTTAATCAATGACTGGATATGAAGATTTTAAATGCAGAGACCAGACTGAGAAAATTAAGTCTGTGCAACAGGATCAACGCATATCTTCCAGTTAAGTAAATAAGAAAATTGTAAGACACAAAAAAATTCAATTTCTGACCAATCAGAAACTTTTGTGCTTCTTTTTAAGAACAGGAAAATTAACCTTTGTGATCCACTTTCAGCCTTTAGAAGTCAAAGATTTACATTCAAATTACCAGTTGAACATTAACTCAACCCAGTCATTGCACTTATCTACATCATTCTGGTAAACTTTCTGAAAAACCAACTTGAACCTTTTTAAACCTTAAACATTACAAACACAAACTTATGAGGCTTACTCAAGAATACAATTTCTTATAACAAGTGAAGTGTTGAATATAATCTGCATTTGATGAATTGATTTTAAAGGTATGTCAACCTGCCTAGGGTTATTTTATACCTAGAGGTTAGTGAATCATGTTTATTGCATGTTTATATTTACATTTTTGTGTAATTTTTTTTCAATTTTTTTTGTGTATTTTAAACAGATCTATTTATGGGACCCTAACAGGTACTACCACTCTGGGTCAGAGTGGATCTGGGAGTAATGACAATGAAAGGGGTATTTCACAATCTTACAGATTTCCAGAACTAGAACCTTACCATTAGATGCAGTTTACTGTCACACCCTTTTTTTGGCAGGAAAGGGGTCTCATCTCTTTGCAGAGGATACAGTCAGCATATTCTAAGCCTCGCCGACAGGGCAGATGAGAAAACAATATGGAAAATTAAGTTAGCATGTTTTACTATAAAGACAGTTTCTTCAGAATATGAACTTTTATTTCACTTAAGTGAAGTATACATATATCAAAGAGTAGAAGGTTTGGTTTGTCATCATTAAAAATAAGAGTTACTTTTATTAAAGTTTAGATTATTTAAAATTATTCATATCTAAGTGATGCTTTATTGGTTTTTATCATTAATTTACTAAGGGTTATTGACTTGTTTACAAGAAGCATAGAATGCAGATGACAGCTGTAAGTTCATTCAGAGATCTTAGATAATCTCAAAAATCCCTAAAAGTTAATATTTTAAATAAATATTTGATTTTATTATTTTTAACAAAAAAAAAAAAGGTCTAAAAGCATTTTTTAAAGGCCATGTGATCATTGAGATCAAATGGATCTCCTTTGAGTGAGAAACCAGGTTGAGGCAGAAAAGTTCTAAGTGTATATAAGGAGGGAGAGTCATCTGACATTTGTAATGATTACCAAGAAAGTGGGTAAGCACAGAGAGACAGCCATCTTTTTATAATGAGGGGGACAATAAGACATTAGGAGCAAGAGACAGATCCCACCTAAAAACCAGTCTGAGTTGAATCAATTACTAGAGTTTAAAACATTTTAAAGAATGACCCTAACAATTTCTGAAAGTTTAGTTTAAATTGGACCAAAAATGGCAGAGCCTTACCCGTACACACAGATGAATGGATATTTTATGCATTATGAGATGGTAACATCTGCTTCCTCTAAAGGCTTTTAGTCTTCATTGTGTCTTGCCTGAAAGATCTAGAATTTCATGAAGACATCAATGATCTAAAAGCAAAGGTGACCCCCAGTTCTAGATATAATTTTTTCCAGAAAAAAAAAATCTAAATTGGGTTTCTAAGACTTTTAAAATGAGTGACAAAGATTAAATGAATTCATTCTTTGTGTCTACCCCAGGCCAGGAAGGAGAAAGCCAAATGCCTCATATGATTACCAAGAGAGTGGATAAGATTTATGAGATAGACACCCTTTTACAGTAAGGGAGACAAAAAGACAAAGGGTGAGAGACAAATCTGGTCCAGTTTAAAACCTTTCCAAGCATTAATTCAACAATTCTTGAAAGGAGGGAGTAGTAGTGGCTAACATGCTGGACTGTGACATCATAGTAAATGAGTCATGCTAATGCGTTCACTTTTTGACTAATACCTTACTTACCCAACCCCGCTATAGGTTGAATAGTATCACTACTACCCTTCAATAACCCATAATGGTTGATATGCCATTAAAAGACAGAGAAACCAAACCAATTCTTGAAAGGTTGATTGAAATTGGTCCGAAAATGACAGAGCCTTAGTTGTACAGACAGAGACATTTGCTGAATTATAATAGGATAAATAAAGATTTTTATTTTAGGTTAGGTTATTTGGTTTGATGGCATATCAACCCTTAATGGTTATTTAATGCCAAATCCAGTTTATATATATATATATATATATATGATTTTTAAGAGAATAGTTTGCAGGGAACATTTTTTCGAATGAGCCAGATTTGCACACATCTAAATGATTTCAAGTATTGCTATCAAGCACTAATAGTTCTATTTGCACACAGTTAAATGATCTCAAGCATTGCTATCTAATACTAATAATTCAATTTAATACTAATCACTTTTTTGCACACAGATAAATGATTTCAGGCATTGCTATCTAATACTAATAATTCAATTTAATATTAATCACTTGTTTACACACAGTTAAATAAAGTATTTGACCCATAGATGGGACCCTAATAGGTACTACAACTCTGGGTCAGGATGGACCTTGGAGTAATAGTAATAAACTGGTATTCCACTTTTTCCAAAGCTTTAGGACGGACTGGAGCCTCACTTATTGGGGGTGGGTCTTACACCTTTGCAGAGATGTAGTTAACATATTCTACAGCTCCAGCCGACTGAGCTAATGATTTTTAGTTTATTTTAATAGAAATCGCAGTGTTAGAATTGAACTTTTGGAAACAGATGTCAGTTTTACTGTTATTATTTAAATGGAATCTGCACATAGATTTTAAAAGCATTTATAATCTTATTACTTAAAACCATATAGGTAAAGAATCTGAAAAAATAATTGACAGTGGATAAGAGATGAGTTGAAGATTGCAAAATTACTATTGAATCTTTTTTTTTTTTTAAATTTTAATCTCTAATCAATATTTTCCTGGCTTCTTTTCTATTTTTTTCCCCTGACTCATATCAATAATCACATCAAATGAAGATATTTTTTAAGTTATTATTAAGAACTACTTAATTTATGATATTTTCAAGTACTAGATTGATCAATTTATTGATTGGTACTTTTGTCTTTGTCAAGGCTAACATCTTGGGTCTCTCACAAGGTTGTCACTTGATCCTATGTAATGAAAGAAATGTACCAACATGCATTTACGCTTTGATTCCCACATTTAAAAATATTTTGATAATTAAGATGGGCTAGCTCTGAGTTTCCAAATATTTTTCATAGGAAAGAGGAAACTCCTTTTTATCTTCTAAACTATAACATAATTCTTCACACATTATATTGTGGTGTTGCAGGTCTTGAAAAAGTTCAATTGAAAACTACTTAATTTATATTTTCGTGAACTAAATTGATAAATCTATTGATTGGTACTTTTCTTTTTGCCAAGGATAACACTGTGGGTCGCTCATAAGGTTGTTACTTGATCCTATGTAATTAAAGAAATGAACAACCATGTAGTCACGGTTTGGCTCCCATGCTTATTAATGTGTTAATGATTCCAGCTGGGCATCTCAGTAAGTTTCAAACCATCCCTCATCATAAAGAGGAAAAGTCATTTCATTTTCTAAAGTATATATGGAAGCTCGCCCAAGGAGTAGGAGGTTCTAAAAAAAAAAACAAATAATACTTATACAATATTGTTCCAGAAATTCAACTGCTAAAATGCAAAATTTCTAATCTTACTACAATCGAAATGACCTCTAACCCAACTAGTTAATCAAATATCTCTACACTCCTGCTTGAGCAAGTGAAGATTGATTGATTTTAATAACATATCAAACTGTCAAGGGTCATTTTATGCCTGGAGGTTAGGGAATCCCATTTATATCTGCATTTTTTGTCTAATTGTATCTTAATTATTTCTTATTTTGCACACAATCCAATCCTATCAAATACAAACAAGTTTTAAACAGATTTATTTGACCTATGGATGAGACCCTAACAGGTGCAACAACTCAAGGTCAAAGTAGATCTGAGAGTAATGGCAATAAAAGGGTACTCCATACTCTAGATCTCCAAAACTTGAATTGCACCATTAGATGCAGTTTAGTGCCATACCCTGGACACCCCTATTTTTGGAGGTGGGGATCTTACCCCTCAGCAGTGTATACAGCTAGTATATTTTAAGTCTCACGAACAAGGTTAAAATGTCTTAATATTAGTAAAGATTAACAGTTCACAAACTCTTTTTAAAATACCAATTATATAAGTAAAAAAAGAGTAAAGTTAACAACCTTAGTCGATGGTGACCTGAAGGCTCCCTTTTCAATAGCTATTACACAGAGGTGTAGAAGAGGGCACTACTCAATTCCCTGGATTGCTCCACTTTACCCTTGATCCATACCTTATAATGCTGAGTGTTAAGCAAGGCTGTACCAAGTACCATTTTTTGAGTCTTTGGTATTGAACCCTGGTCTTTTGGACCATTGGCGAACACTCTACTCATTAAGCCAATGGACCAATTATACAACTGAATCCTAATACCTGTATACTGTAAATAAGAACTTAAAATTCCAAATGAAAACAAAAATAAATAATTGTTACAGTTAATACTTTTGTTTAAAATAAGGAATTAAATTTCAAACATTTTTTTTCCTTTAAATTATATTTGATAAGAAAGAGAAATCTTAAAATGTCACTAACCTGTTGTCCACATCCAATGACCTTCCTTAGCATCATCACTGGCACCAATCCAGACACCATTTTTGTTCCAACCAAGTTCTTTTGAATCTAAAACACTTTTTAAAAATTCCATTGTCTCCATGTCATGAATGTGAACAAGTTCTCCTCCTAGCCACCAACAATAGTCGCGTGCTTCATTCCAAAATTTTTCTGTGTTGATGAAGACATAGCATGTGTTACGGAATGTGGCCAAGTAATGTCGAGTATTGAAGGCCACATCTGGACATCCAACATTACTAACAGCTGAAAATAGACAAAGGATGAAATTTTAACAGTAAAGATATAAAGTTCTTGAAAATTAAGAATTCTTTATCAAGAGAAAAATAAATTTATTGAAATATGAAACTCAAAAAAATTATTGTTGAAAAAAATTAATTTCTATAAAATCGGAAATATTAATCAATTAAAGTCATTAAAAACTATTTATTATTACAAATATTGATTTATTTTACGAGCATGTCAACCCATTTCAGGTTATCTTATACCTAGAAGTGAGGGAAACCCATTCATATTTACATTTTTTGTGTAGTTGTTTCTTAAGTTAATTTTTTTTTTTTGCATAGTCCTATCAAATACAAATAACTTTTAAAAAAATTCACATGTTTATAATAATTTATTTGCACACAATTACATGATATAAAGTATTCCAGTCTAATACTAATAATTTATGCTCAATCATATGATTTTAAGTAATTATTACTATTTGATAATAATCATTTGCATACAGCTATATGGTTTCAAGTATTCCTATCTAACAGCAATGATTTGCAAGCAATTATATGGTTTTAAGTAACTACTGATAAAAATAATAATAATCCTAATTAGATGAGTATCACTTCAAGTAACTATTCTTAATACAAATAATTTGCACAATTACATTTGAATAGATCTATTTGACCCAGGGATGAGACCTTAACAGGTACTACCCCTCTGACTCAGAGTTGACCTGGGAGTAATGGCAATGAAAGGGTACCCCAGACTCCTCAGATCTCCAGAACTGGAGCCTTGTCATCAGATGCAGTTTAGTGTCATATCCAGGACACTCTTTTTGAGGGGGTTGGGATCAAATCCATCAGCAGGAGATACAGTCAGTATATTCTAAATTCTATTGACAGAATGGTACAAATCTTACAGTTAAATAAGAAACTAAATGCACATATAACTTTAGGGTATTGTCAATTTTTTTTATTAATTAGCATAAGTAAGCAATGATTTTTTATGTGATACAGTATTGCTATATAAGTTCTATTGTTTGTTTCTTCCCCATCAGTATAATAGGATGGAGATATTAAGATTATATATATATATATATCTCAGTATACTAAGCAAAATCACTAAATTAGAAAGATACAAAAAAATAAGAATGTTACTATACTACCCAAAGCAAATATCATGGAATTAGCACACAGGATATTCACCAAGAATGCAAATTACAAAACCATTTCATTTTTTTCCTCTGCATGGCAAGGTAAAAAAAATTATACCATTAAAAATGTGAATAATTTAATCTAGTTTTAAGAAATATTCAATGAAGCCAGAATGTTTAACTATTTAATGAAAAATGTTTTGTGTCTTATCTGTTATTAGTTTATTCACTGTAATAAAAAACAAAACAAGGTAAACATCTTCTAAGCTATGTTAATTCCATAGTTTTTGCCAAAGGTAGTAGAGGATGGGATTAAAATCTTGAGAATTATTTCAAATCTTTTATATACATAAAGTTGGTTGACCATAGTCAAGGGCAACTTAAAGGCTCCTTTTTCAATAGCTACTACACTGAGATGTAGAGGAGAGTACTACTACTTTCTCTGGATTGCTCCACTTATCCTTGATCTGTACCTTATAATACTGAGTATTAAGCAAGGAAACATCAAGTACCCTTTTTTGAGTCTTTGGTATGACTTGACCTGGGATTGAATCCCAGTCTACAGGACCATAGGCGAATATATATGTATACACACACACATATATATATATATCTCCACACACAGACACATATATATCTACAAACACATATCCACATATATCCACAAATGCACACACACACACACACACATATATATATATATATATATATATATATATATATATATATATATATATATATATATATATCCACGCACAAACACATATATATCAACACACACACACACATTTATTCAATTAATTAGTTTTTATAACTATTCTATAATTCTGATGGTGTGAAAAAAAACAGAGGTTACAATTGCAAATAAAAAAAATATTACACAAACTAATGATTTGGTTAGGTGAAAACTAGGTAGATTTTTTTCTAATTCTGTAGGCTATACTGGCTCATTGGCCCAGTGGGTTGAGTCTTCACCAATGGTTCAGGAGACCGGGGTTCAATCCCAGGTTGAGTCATACCAAAGACTTTAAAAAAATGGTACTTGATACCTCCTTGCTTAACACTCAGCATTATAAGGTACATATCAAGGGTAAAGTGGAGTAATCCAGGGAAAGGAGTAGCGCCCTCCCCTAAACCTCGGTGTAGTAGCTATTGAAAAGGGAGCCTTCGGGTCACCCTCGACTACAGTCACCAACTTTACTTTTTCTACATCAGCACCACTCAAAGTGCTGGTACACAAGTCAACTGCCGTTATATAGGGAATTTCCAGTTTCACATTAAACAACTTGTTTACAAAATGTATATAAAAAAAATTGTGCCATCTTCTTAGATTATTCCATTATAAATTAATATCACACCAAATATTCAAACAATATTTTCTTGGGTCACAAACAAATAATAATATGGCTCAAATATGGTACTGGTCCATTGGCATATTGGGAAAATATCCTGCTGGTAAGCCACTTTAGATAGTTTGAGAAGCACTGACCAACATTTCAAGACAGGGAAGCTTATGAGCAAAGTTTAAATCCTGAACAAAACTGTTTGCATTTCACATTGTGCAAATGCCCTTGGAAAAAAGCATAGATCCATCTCTTCTCCCAGCAATGGGTAAAATAGTACAGGAGACTATGTTCTCTATTCTTGGGAGGGCAACTGGTCTGTCCAAGAGAACTAGTGGGTCATTGATGCACCATTCTTCTGTTATCAGCTCATCCAAAAAGTGTAGATGGTTCTACATGGGCCTTCCCCACTATAAACAAATTACTTGTATAAGTAGATGAATGGTTCACATCTTTAACTGAACTGATGAGCCATCATGTTAAAATTGAGAGAAGACCGCATCATATATATATATATATATATATATATATATATATATATATATTCCATTATATCCTTTGTCAAAATAGTATTTAAAAAAGAAATTTAATTTTGCCACTGATGGCACAATGTCTTTTAATATGATTGCATCATATTAAGAAAGGATATACATTATTGGTCTGTTTAATAAGATATCATTATCCTCAAGGTATATGCCAACAGTATGGATTCCTTCAACTTTTTCTCACCATCTGTCCCAATCAACCATTAATTTTAGCAAGTCCTTTAGACAGCATCCAGTGTCTGCACTGAGCTGATGAATGCAAGTTTTTGCTGGTCAGCCAATACTGGTATATCTGTGGAAAGGAGTCCATGGGAGAATGATGATAATGAGTTTGTTCTTCTACAGCAGTGTCCAGCATATCTTGATCATCTTATTAGTATGGTTAACAAGATAAGAGGTAAATGGCAGTACAGCTGCTGTTTTGTAGGGCATTGCTTCCAGGATTTATTCATCCTTGTCTAGTTTCTATCTAGCTTTTTCTCCACACATTTCATCAAAGTCCAACTGGTACAGCCATACAAGAGAACTGATAAGACTAAAATCTGAAAGATTTTTTTTATTTAAGCAGAGAGATCAGATTTCCATATTCTCACAAAACTGTCAATAGCAGTCCATGCTTTTCCTATGTCTACATTAATATCACTTTCAGTAGATGAGATATGGCTTCCAAGGTATATGAACTGGTCTACTAATTTCAGAAACTTGCAATTTAATGAGGATATGGTATTTAAGAGACATTAACTCTTAATTATCTGAGTAGAGGCCAATACATTTGTCAATACCAGCTCGAGCAGGTGAATTTACAAGAAGCGCTAGATCATCTGCATAGTCTGCATTGGTAATAGTTTTTGCTGGATATTGTCTACTATTAGCCTTCAAGAAGCAGTGATATCCAGCAGAATAATATATCCTTAAAACAATATTATTTTTGTTTACTTTTTTAATCACAAGACTGGGAGAAAATTTTTTTTTTAGATAAATAAATAAATAAACAAACAAAAAATATATCAAACTCTTCAACCAACAGAAAAAAATATTAAAAAGTAGAGAATAAAAAAAATACCTTAAAACAAATTATGTAAGTTGAAATTAAGTAACTAATCAGCCAAAATGAGTTTTATTTTTCACAATAAATGATTATAAGAACAATAAGCAATAATAATTTTTTAGAAATTTAATTGACATATCTTTCCTAAAATCAATACAAATAAGATACATCAAGTAATGGGGACATTGATAAAGAAGATTTGTTTCAAGTAATATATTTCTAATAAACCCATCAATCTACAGAATGATTGAAAAGTAACTTCCTATTTTAAGATAATTATAATTTATTTCTTGTAAAAATTATAGAATAAAAATGAAGAATCTTAAAATAGTAAGTTACTTTTTAATTACCCTGTAATGAATAAACACAATTTTCTATACATATTTCCACACCCAACCTGCATCATGTTAAATTGTTAGTACACATAACTCATGTGCAATGTGTACTAACAAATGGCATTTATTAATCAGGTATATCTAATTTACATAATGACATCACTCATGGGATATTCAATTTACACAATGGTTTTAAAAAGTAGATCTTAATAAATAACAGTCCTGAGTTTTTCATTTGTAATTTTATTTTCATATATTTGAGCAACAGTGTTGTGTATAAGTATTCCGGCCAATGGCCTAATGAGTAGAGTGTTTGCCAGTGGTCTGGGAGACCGGGGTTCAATCCCAGGTCAAGTTATACCAAAGACTTTAAAAAATGGTACTTGATGCTGCCTAGCTTAACACTCAGCATTATAAGGTAAGGATAAAATGAAGCAATCCCGGGAAAGGAGTAGCGCCCTCCCCTACACCCCGGTGTAGTAGCTATTGAAAGGGGAGCCTTTGGGTCACCCTTGACTACTACGGTTGTGCATAAATCTTATAGGAAACAAAAAAGCTATTTTGGTTTTATTAAGTTTTAATGAAGGGTTGCAATTTGCAATGTTAATGTTTTGGCTTTTTTCAATCCCTTTGAAAAAAAACACCATCTACACAGATGCATATGTGAGTAAACAGACATGATATGAAAAATGAGGAACAAATTCTTTTCAATAAGAAAATATCTCTTAAAAACCTGCTCAAATATATATGGTACAGTTTTCATTTTCTTATAGCATTACTCAGGTTCAGGTTCTATTAGGTGGTGGTATATCTATACAAAAGACTCAAACCAAAATCAGTCAGGGTTTGTTTTTTAATACATGAAACCCTATCTTGAAAAAAAAATGTCATCGTGAAGTGCCAGTACTATAACTAGGTCAAGATGATTTGTTGGTTGTGTTTTATAGAATATCAACCTTTGAAAGTTATTTAATGTCAAATCCTCTTTATACATATATATTAAATATATATGATTTATAAATGAATAGTTTGTAGGAAACATTTTTAACAAACCAAAACTCATTTGACTGCACACAGTTAAATGATTTTAAGGATAGCTATTTAACACTAATAATTCTATTCAACATCAGTCATTTATTTGCACACAGTTAAACAGTTCTATTTGAACTGTAGATGGTACCCTAAAAGGTACTACCACTCTGAATCAGAGCAGACCTGGGAGTAATGGCAATGTAGGAGTACTCCACAGTCTCCCAAACTCCAGGACTGGAGCCTCACTATTAGATGGTTTAGAGTCATATCCAAGACACTAGTTGGGGAGGGGGTCTTACTCCTTTGCAGAGGAGCAGTCAAAGTATTCTGCAGTCTCAGTTGACTGGGCTGCTCAGTCAAAATTTTTCTGGGACAAAATGTGATATTGCCCTTTCCTGATAAAAACTTATCTTTTCATCTTGTCAATTTTGAGGCCCCACAATAACATGCAAACAACTTCTTTATTTCTTTTTTTTTTAATGTTGCTGTTATTTCTTAAAGATTCAATTAGGAGTTAAAAGCATTAGAATCTTTGTAAGCTAAACATAAGAGATTCTCTTCCTTAATAATATTCTTGACCTTATTAATAACCAACAGATCTACTCTAACCACATTAGAAAATGGTGTCAGCCAATGGAAACTGGTAAATAAATTCTCAGGAAGAAAAGAAATCAATAAGTATTAGACAACCAACAAAGTAAAAGGATGAAAATGTTGTTGTCTAGAAAACTTCTTTAGTAATTTCCGATTCTCATAGGCATTTTGAAACAGAAAAATTAATTCTGATAAAAATTGTATAATTGATAATCTTGGAATGTTCTGATTTTGAAACAATTATCAAAATCCATATTTTGAAAGATTTGTAATTGTTCTGAATAAACCTACTGATTAGAATTAGATTCTCTATTTGGTAAATTTGAAACATCCTTGAATGCATTTACCTAAACTCTTTGCCACAGGCAAGATATGACACAAAGTTACAAGTAGGTATACTTAGTTTAATTTCTACAATGGAATGGAAGGAAAGAAAAAAAATGAAAGGAGAGAGGAGGAAGAAAGAAGGAAATGAAATAGTGACTGAAATGAGTTAAAGAAAGAAATGAACACTTTTGTTAGTGTAACTAAAGAGAGTAATAAAGAGAGCAAATTTTTTGCTTTTTATGCATATCATACCTCTTTAATTAGGTTGTTTACCAAAACTTAAATTTCCATGTGTATAGCAATTATGAAGTAATTTTCTTGGGAATTGAACAAAAATAAACAATGTCATTACTCATAGGGTTTTAAATAAGTTGACTGCATTTTTTTGTAAAGAGTTAAGACCTCCACTCCCCAAAAAGAGTGTACTGGGTATGACACTATACTGTATTTGATGGAGCACCATCTTCATTGTGATTACTCTCAAGTCCACTCTGATTAACTGGGGTTGTACCTGTTATGGCCCCATCCTTGGAATAAAAAGTTCCATTTAAAAATTTCTGGCAGAAGTTTATCTCTTGTGACCCACCTTAAAAATTTTTGTTATGAATTTTCAGCAAATTAAAAACCAGTTTTTCATATAAAAAATTATGAGGAATAGCTAGCTGCCCATTTTTTTTTTTTTTTTTTTTTTTTAGAGAGAGGGTGACTTTACAACGTTACATTAATGTCAAAGAGGACACCTCTTGACTATTTTGTCAACAATATTAACCAAAGAGGCCTCCATGTGAACACAGACAAAACAGAGTACATGTGCTTTAAACAAAGAAGTAAAATATCTACAGTAAATGTTGGTCATCTGAAACTAATGGACAAGTTCACCTAGCTGAAAGTAGAGTCTCATCTATGGAAAATGACATCAATACACGATTAGTGAAGGCATCAACAGCTACTGATATGTTATTGGTCATATGGAAGTCAGACCTATCTGAATATTTTCCAAGAAGCAGTTGTGTCCATACTACTATATGGATGCACCACATACATGCTGATTAAGCGTATAGAGAAAAAGCTGGATGGCAATTGCATAAGAATGCTACAAGCTATATTGAATCCTGGAAGCAACATCCCACAAAACAGGAGGTTGGTGGCTGTACAGCTGCTATCTCAAAAACTGTCCAAATTAGACAAACAAGACATGTGGGACACTGCTGGAGAAGTAAGGACGAACTCATAAGCGATGTTCTATGGACCTCTTCACATAGAATAGCAAGTGTTGGATAACCAGCTAGAACTTATCTACAACAGTTCTGTACAGACACAAGATGTAGTCTACAAGACCTGCCAGGAGTATTGGATGATAGAGACAAATGATGAGAGAGAGTTAGGGAAATCTGTGCTAGTAGCATGACATGATGATGAATATATATATAAAATGGGCAAATTTTCCCCCAAATTATTTCATAATCTGAATGTTATTCCAAAGAAAATTTTGCAGAAAAACTTATAACAAAACTTTCTGAGGCGAGTGGCTAGAAGAAAACCTCCAACAAAATTATTAGTATTAGATAGGGATACTTGAAATCATTTGTTGACATTATTGGTAAAAGAATAGTTACTTAAAGCTATAATTGTTTTAAAAAATATTATTGTTATGATTACAATTCACTTGAAACTGTAATTAGAAAAAGACTACAGTATTAAATAATCAAATAAGTGTTGACATTTCCTAAAACCAACCAACCTGAAATCAAACATGTCTAGAAAGTAGATATGCAATGCTTTAAGAATTTACAGCATGTCAACCCTTGTTTGATTATTTCATATTGAAATTGGTCATCTTATTTTTTTTGCAAGCAATTGTATGGTTTCAAAGGACTAACAATAATTCATAAACAATTACAGCTTTTAGTATCTAGTTTTATGCAAATCTCATCCAATGATTATATATACTCTGTGCAAAGATTCTCCTTTTTGTTCTTAAGTGGATAGTAAAAAGGGGAGATGCCCCAAAAAGCATGACAAACAAATACAAGGAGATTGATAGATTTTTCCAAATTCCCTTTTTTTCCTAATAATCTCTTGGGGTGTGGGGTAGCAACCTAGATTAACAGACCATTGTGAGCGAGTTACATTATCACAGAGCGTCCCATACATCTGGCCTCGTGTTACAACTAAGCTAAGCTTAGTAAATCTCTCTTGGTAATCTTCAGAAAGATATGTCTTGGAGAATGTAGCTTCTCCAGAGAACCTCAAATAAAAACAAATTACCTTTGCTCAAAGAAACAGAGCTCGCTCATCTGAGCTACACAAACATCCCATCATAGTGCATAGAATGTTTATTGCAATAAGTCATGACAATAAATAAAGAAAAGGATATTTAATTTTTTTAAGCTCTCAATTCTCTTTTTAAAATTTTATTACCCACTCATTTGAATTGACAAATACCCACTAACAAAACAAAAAATAAAATCAGTAATCTGTTTTTACTGTGTGGGTTAGAATTTAAGTTTCCACCAACTCACCAATACAAAAATTACTGAATACCTAACAATGTAATGGGGTGGAGGAGTCCACATGGTGTAATGGATAAAGTGCTTGACTGCAACCTCAAAGTAAGCAAGTTCAAACTCCAGTCAAACTATCATGTTCACTTACTGACTAATCCTCCTTGAAAAAAGTATGAACCCTCTTATCCTCCCAGTTATGGGTTAAATACTATCACTGTTATTCTTCTACAAGGATGCCTTTAGCATCAAATAACACATGAAGGTTGATATGCCATTAAAGAAACCAAACCAAACTAACAATGTAATAATATTATTCTTATAGACTTTTTATAGCCAGCTAATGCAAAAACTAAAAAGTTCAATGATGATGAGGTAGTTTAATGCAATGGCTGCTTCTCACCACCAATGATCCTGATGCCCAGCTGTGTGACTGACAACAAAAGGTCAATCATGGAGGCATGAATAGTGTGATGGTTATTCCATTAAGAAATGGAACTGGTGACCAGATTTCAAACCCTGGACAAGGCTGTTTGCATTTTACTTGGCTCTAATGCCCTTGGGAAACACATGACTCCATTTGTTTTTCCTTTAACTATGGGTAAATTGTAAGGTAAACTGAATTCTTTAGCCTTAATTAAGCAACCAGTCTAAAAGAAGAAAATCTCTGAATTAAAACCAGCTCTACTCCACACAAAAATTGACCTTGTGTCATATTCCACTCATAGTGGAAAGGTTGGGTAACTCCAAATGAAAGGTCAATCATGAGAATTCTTACTAAAGGTTGGACATGAGACTAGGGGATTTTTTGAATGGGTAACTCAATTAGTTACAAGGAAAGTGACAAGAATCAACCTAAGTTTTGGGACTAAGTACCCTCCCCTCATTAGAAGTGGGGTATAATTTGTCAAAGAACAGATCTTTCCTTCATTGACTTGAAAGTACCACTTTGCATTTTTCTGTTATAGAGACTGGTAGTCTTAGGGAAGTTTGTAACATCGACAATAAAGTGAACGGGATTTTTTTTGACCACCTGTCCAACTTTTCCTTTTTCTGATTTTAACAACCTCATCTCATCATCATCTTTTCTTTGTCTCTGACAACTTTCTTTAAGATGCCTGCAACTCTCCTGTAGTATCATATATGATCAATAACTGACAACTTGATCTTTTCACAAATAGACCAAATAGTTACAGGTTTCAACATAGATGAATTAGGCATTTATACATATGCAGACATTAAAAAAAATAAAATGTTCCATTCATTGTTGAACGTACATGAACAATTCTGATATGGCTAGACTACGTACAATCAATATATTTTATTCTATCGTTTCTTGCTTTTTTTGGGGGGGGGTGTAGTAACAAGAATCTCAATAACAGAATAAAAAAACATAGTTATATGATTGATATAAATAAAACTACAATATCAGGACATGATTTTTTTTCCTGGTCTCAAGTTAGTTTGAATATATTCAAATCTAAATAGACATTGTTTTGTGACCTGCTCCAACTTATGTTAGACCAAATATTTTTCATAAAAAACAAGTTCAAATTTGCCTAAATTCAATGATAATGCCAGAAACAATATTTGCAACATGTTATAGTTGGTTGGTTGGTTTTATGGCATATCAGCTCTACTTTTTCTGTTTAATTTTTATAATTACATAGTTTAAACTAAGTGTCCTGTTAAGGCTTAGAATATGCTGGCAGTGTCCTCTGCAAATGGGTAAGATAAAGGAGTGTCCTGGGTATGATACTAAACTGCATCTGATGGTGAGGCTCCAGTTTTGGAGCTCTGGGGAGTGTAGAGTCACTCTTCTATTGCCCTTAATCCCAAGTCCACTCTGACCTGGAGTGGTAGTACCTGGTAAACACTTCATAATTAGTTGCAATATCAATATTCCCAGAACCAATTTATAAATTTAGTTCAAAATCATCTTAAACATAATCTGAAAATAATTAAAACGAACATAGATAGGACCCATACAGGTACTACCTCTGAGTCAGAGTGGTCCTGTGGAATAATGGCAATGAAGAGGTGACCCTAGTCGTAGAGCCTAACCAGTTTAGTGTTATACTCAAAATACCCTTGGCGAGAGGGTCTTATCCTTCTGTAGAGGATGCAATTGGTATATTCTAGGTACTGTTGATATGTTCTAGCTGTAAAAGACTATCAAATTTTGATTGGAAGTATATTAGATTCCTTGTCTAATGATATTATATGTTATAGATTGATATCCTAAAAATTAAAAGTTAAAAATAATAATCATTGACGATGCTTCATTTAACAATAAAAATTAAATAAAAGATGCTATTAATATTAACAATGTAAAAAAAAATGATATGGGCCCCCAAGAGAGAGTGGAAAATAGGTTTGATTGATTAATTCTAATAGCATGTCATCCTGTATAGGGTTATTTTATACCTAAAGGTTAGGGAATCACATTCATTTTATGTTCAGATTTACAGTTTTTGCATAGCTGTTTCTTAAGAGGTTTTTTGTACACTATTCTATCAAATATAAATAATTTTTAAACAGATCAATGGGACCCTAAAAGGTAATACCAGTCCATTCAAAGTGAACTTGGGAGTAATGGCAATAACCACAATACACAGAGCTCCAGAATTGGAGCCTCACCACCAGATGCAGTTTAATGTCATATCTAGAACACATATTTAGTGTGAAGAGGTCTTACCCTTTTCCAGGGGATAATGTCA
Source organism: Sepioteuthis lessoniana (assembly GCA_963585895.1). Classification (NCBI taxonomy): domain Eukaryota; kingdom Metazoa; phylum Mollusca; class Cephalopoda; order Myopsida; family Loliginidae; genus Sepioteuthis; species Sepioteuthis lessoniana. The sequence goes on from CAUZXS010001794.1 coordinate 114,729, forward strand.
GTGTACTTTAAACCCACTTGACAGCGCTGAGGTTTGATTTGAGCTTCTTTATAACTCAGTTGGTGGAGCAGCTGGTGTGTTTAACAAGGATTCTTTGAGGCAAAAAGAAGATACTAGTTTGAGTTTCACCTTTATTATTTTCTTGCTCTGGTAGAATGATGACCTGAGTGGGTTACAATATAAAAAGCAACTAAGAATTAAGATAAAAGAAAATACTAGTCAAAAAGAAGAAATTGGAAAAATAAAAATTAGTGGAAGTTTATACATAATTTTTCATGCTATGCTCATGGAAAAAAAATCAATGAAAATCTAAGAGAACTGGCTTGTGCTTTAAAAAATGTGAATACATGACATTCTATCTTTTTCTTTTTAAAAAAACTAAAGAAAATGCATAAAAGCTAATTAATCTGTGTTTTTGTTTTATTTTTTCCAACAAAACTATTTAAAAATCATCCAACAACAGTCTATAACTGTCTTTTCATCACTGATTATATTATGATAGTTGCTTTTTATTTTTAATTTTATGATTTGAAAAAAACTTTTTTTGCATTTATTGGTTGGTTTTAACAGCACGTCAATCCTTATTAGGTTATATGATGTCAAAATTTTTTTGAGGGGTGTTACAAAAAATTATATGATCTCAAGTAACTAATGATAATCCTTTACTAACAATGACAGATTCAAGTAATTATTCTTAATACTAAGAATTTTGTTCACTAATGGCTTGTGAGACCAGGGTTCAATCCCAGGTCGAATCATACCAAAGACTTAAAAAATGGTACTTGATACTTCCTTGCTTAGCACTCAGCATTATAAGGTACATATCAAGGTTAAAGGGGAGAAATCCAGGGAAGGTGTAGCACCCTCCCCTACACCTCAGTGTAGTAGTTATTGAAAAGGGAGCCTTTGGATCGCCCTTGACTACAGACACCAACTTTACTTACTTTTTTATATAGTTTCATGCAACTGTTCCTATTAATAATATGTTAGCATTGTTATATGATTTCAAGTATTCTTGTATTATTATCATTATTATAATAATAATAATAATTTATGCATAATAATATGGTTTCAAGTATTCCTATATAAGTAAAGCTGGCGACAATAGTCGAGGGTGGCCCGAAGGCTCCCTTTTCGATAGCTACTACACCAAGGTGTAGGGGAGGGTGCTACTCCTTTCCCTAGATTGCTCCACTTTACCCTTGATCCGTACCTTACAATGCTGAGTGTTAACCAAGGAGGCATCAAGTACCATTTTTTGAGTCTTTGGTATGACTCGACCTCGGATTGAACCCAGGTCTCCCGGGCCATTGGCGGACACTCTAACACTCAATTATATCGTTTCAAGTATTCCTATCTAATACTAATAATTTTCAAACATCTATTCAACCAGTTTGCTCTATGTGCCACTCCAAGTCAGAGTAAACCTGGGAGTAATGGCAATGAAGAGGTGACTCCTTACTCACTAAAGGTCCAGAATTAGAACCTAATTATCAGATAGAGAACACCCTTTTTTGGAGAGGATCTTAGACAGTTGTCTTCTAAGCCAAACTAACAAAACCTAGCTTAGTTTAATATAGGGCAAGACATATAAGGCACCCAGTGAGAATCAAACTCACTCATAATGGTCCACTAGCCTAACTTACTGACCATTACACCATGCAAAGTGCTTAAAGAACTGTAGTTGGACATTTGGTTGTAAATTTATGTACATAAATCACAAACTCATCAAATATTCAAGATTTTATGAATTTAAGTTATTCTAGATTTTAGCTCATATCTGTAAATTGAGTTATGGATAGATGTTTGCAATAACCTATTAGGTTGTCTGGATGTCATTCCATTTTCATGGCATCTCTATAATACAAGGGGGAAGTCTTAAAAAAAAAAAATCAAATTCTCCATTATGAAAAAAAAAGAAAAGAAAAAGAAAAGAATTTTCAATTAATTTACTAAATTTGAGGGTGTAAAAGTGCCCTCAATATATATTTGATCTGATGATCATATAGGTAAGAAACTAACAATCACCAAGTCTGTAGACTGCATCTATGCAATTCAAATCAGGCAAATATGGTTTATCACCAATATTGATCACTATCTATTAATATAACAAACTATATAATTAATATATATATTTCAACCATAAGATAAAACAGGTAAAAGATCATGACTGATTTTCACATTCTTGATCTCCAGGCAGACTTTAATTGATACATCTAAAGTTTGTGTTGATATAAACTCACTAGAAGATAGAGCATGTGAAACTCACAGTTGTGAGTTATTACCTGTTTTATTTCATAGTTGAAATATTGTGATATTACTCTTGATTTTTTTTTGTCCATAGAGCACTGTATTTTACAGATTTAAAATGGTTTTTTGTTTAAATTTTAATCATGCTATAAGGTATCTTGAACAAATCCTTGAAGCCACACCCCACAAAACAACAGATGTACAGCCACTTACCTCCCATCTTAAAAACTATTTGTGTAAAATGAATGAGACATGCGGGACACTGTTAGAGAATCAAGTGACATTCTTCTACGGACCCCTACACATGCCAGAGTGGGCCGACCAGCAAGAACTTATTTACATTAACTCTATGAGGACACAGGATGTAATTTGGAAGATCTGCTAGGATTGATAAATGATAGGGACAGATGGAGAGAGAGAAAAAAAAATCAGGAAAATCCATGCTATCAGCACAAATTTATATAAGGTGATGAAAATGTCCCTTACCATTTTAAAAAATTTCCAATATTTTGATAATGTGAGGAACAATTCAATTTAGCAGCTTCAGATGCTTTTGTTATGGTCATGAAGGTGATGAACCACAATGAACTGTGAGATGCTAAGTTTGTCAGATTTTGCCTCTATGGCTTGGAGAATAACCTCATGATCCATGGCTTTAAACCTAACTAACCTGATTGTCAATTTTCTTGCAACCTATTTGAGTTTATTTCTACCTGTCAACTAACCATTATGCCAATGGCATAATTGTTAGAGTGTTCGCCAATGGGTTCAATCCCAGTTTGAGTGATGCCAAAGACTCAAAAAATGGTACTTGATGTCACCTTGTTTAGCAAGTTCCTGATATAGACTATATTGCTTGTTCATCTGTTTAGTTTTTAGATCACACACAGAGTGAAGCAATGTACAACATGTCAGTGCACCAACTACCAGAATACTATCAACAATAGTGGGTAACTTCCATAGTATAAACTTCTTTGGTCATGTGATATACATGCCACAAATTAGCACATACCAATATATTACAAAACTTTTGACTCACCCTAGTATCTGAATATCTCATGCAGGCAGATTTTCATCCAGGTATCTGGATATCTCAAGCAGGCAGATTTTTTAGTTTGGTTTCTTTGTTTAATGATATATCAACACATGGATTATTTAATACCAAAGCCATCCTTGTAGAAGGACAGTAGTGATACTAATTAACACATATCTAGGGGCTGTTTTGTATACGTTTGTATATATTCTAAACAGAAAATGAAAAATGATGTGGAAGATATTTTACAGACCCCCCCCCAAAAAAAAAACAACACTTAAGGAAAATACAATAAAGATTGACTTGGTTTGGTTTGATTTAATGGCACATCAACCATTGTAGGTTATTAATGCCAAATCCATTTTTAAACCCCTAAACAGTTCTATTTCAAACAATTCAGTATAGCCTAAGTACGCAGTTTAGTTCTATTTAACCCATAGATAGGGCCCTATCAGGTGCTACCACTTCAGAGTGGATCTGGGAGTGATGGCAATGAAGAGGTACTCCACATTCCTCAAGCTCCAGCATTACTGGAACCTCACCATCAGATTGCTTAGTGTCATATCCAGGACACTTGTTGGGGGGAAGTGTCTTACCCCTCTGCAGAGATGTAGTCAGTGTATTCTACAGCCCCAGCTGAGCAAATAGAGTGAAATGATGCACATGTCAGCACACCACAGTTAGTGTCATATCCAGAACACGTATCCTTCAGCAGAGAAGCAGTTGGCGTATTCTACAGCCCCAGTTGACTGGGCAATCATATCCAGGAAACTTGTTGGGGGGGGGGATCTTATTATTCTGCAGAGAAGCAGTTGGTGTATTCTACAGCCCCAGCTGACTGGGCAAGATTAAGATTGAAAATAAAAGCAAAATATGTAACTGATGAAAAGACTAACCTGAATCAAAACAAAAATATAAACAACAAAGTTAAATTTAAAAAGAAAAAGAAAAGGTTTTACAAATAAAAAGGCATCAGTAATTTATAAGTGAAATCAACAACCCCCGTTCCCAAAGAATAGAGCATATATATATAGAATTTACATTACTTAAACAATATAGCAACGAGATGGTTGACTAGCAGAAGGAAGTGGAAGCAAATATTTAGTGATTGAAGCACTAGTGTCAGCTACTCTTCTACTCTAAGCAACCACTTTATACATTGAATTATTCTCAAGTTACAAACATTATTCTTTCTAGCTATCCCTCCTCCTCAAATCCAGTTCAATATCCTTTTGTTCTTTTCAATCTGAATATAAGTCTAAATTTTATTTTTAGTGTACATTAGAATACAAAGATTATAGATAGATTATATATATATATATATATATATATATATATATATATATATATATATATAATCTATCTATAATCATTGTGTGTGTATGTATATATATATATACACTGCAGCTCCATTGTAATAATATGCTAGAATTCATGTATAGCTTTTGTTGAGAGTGAATTGATTTATAAGAGAGAGAGAGAATGGGGTAATAAGAGAGAAAGAGAGAGGATAGGGTAATAAGAGAGAGTTCAGAAAGTATTTGAGAGGCAGAAAAGAGAATGGCGAGATTAATGAATAGTATAAGTCTGAATAAATTTTACGTTAATCAAATAAGTAGAAGCTTGTTTGCATGTGTAATCAGAAAAGATAGGGGAAAAAAAATCGAAGCAGATGGATCTATTTCAAGAGAATAGGTACAAAAAAGATCAATTGAGAAAGGAATAAAATTGATTGATGTTGAGACAACAGAACAGTGAAATTAAATATGGCAAAAAACAAACTACTTATAAATAGTGAAAAAGTGCTTTTAAAGACAATGATACTTATAAAGAATTACTGAAATAGGCATCTGCTGTAGAGCAATGTTTAATAGCCTGATTTTATTGACCACTCAGTGTAGTGAGTTTGCATTATATAATGAGACACTTGTGGTATAATGGTTATCATCCTAGGAAATAGATTCAGCAATCCAAGTTCAAACCCTAGGTCAGTTAAATATTTTTTATAGATTGCTTGGACTATACAAGTTTTTTTTCTCTAACAGCAATAATCAAGTATATACTATTATATTTATTGGTAAAATATCTTAATAGATTCTTATTAGAATTAACAGAAACTAAAAACGGATAAAAAATAAAGTAAGTAAAGTTGGCAATAGTAGTTAAGGGCGGCCAGAAGGCTCTCTTTTCAATAGCTACTACACCGAGGTGAAGAAGAGGGCGCTATTTTTTCTCTGGATTGCTCCACTTTACACTTGATATGTACCTTATATTGACAAGTGTCAAGCAAGGAGGTATCAAGTACCATTTTAAAGTCTTTGGTATGACGCAACTTGGGATTGAACCAAGGTCTCTCGACCATTGGCGAACACTCTACCAACTATCCTTCTAAAATGTTTTGGATTTTATACTTTAAAATTGGCTGAAAATGATCAGAATTAAAAAGTTGTCTTATCCAAAAAGACATACCTGCAGAAGTGCTTGTGATATCATCATAGGAAATGGATTTGGCAACAGGAGTTCAAACCCTGGATGAAGCTGTTTGCATTTCACATAATGCTAACACCACTGGGAAAAGTATGCATCTATTTGCCCCCCACCAGCTATGTGTAGATAGTAAGGTAGACCAAACTCTTTAGCTTTGGTATATATTCACCCAACCTTTCTGCAACAGGAAGGATATGACACAAGGTCAATTTTTAAGTAGAGTACAGCTGGTTTTAATGCAGTTTCCTCTCCTAAATTTGTTGCCTAATAAAAGTTGAAGAACCCTGTCTGCCCTACTATTTACTTATAGTTTGAGGGCAGACAGATTCATGCCTTTCCCAAGAGCATTAGTACAAACACTCAATATATAAGTATAAAGTGACTTTACATACATATTTACCCAACCTCTCAGCCACAGGCAGAATGTCACACAAGGTCAGTGTTTTATGCCAAATCGAGCTGGTTTTAATTCCATTTTCCTTCTCCTAGAGTGGTTGCCTAACCAAGGCTGAAGAATATAGTCTCTACTATTTACCCATAGTTGAAGGAAAAACAGATGGATTCATGCCAAGGGAAACACAAACTGCTTTGTCCAGGATTTGAACTCGGGTTGCTAATTCTATTTTGTATGACAATAACCATTACACTAAGAACATCTCTTAATTTCGGTATGGCAACCAATCTAGGAGAAGAAAAATTTTGAATTCAAATCACTTAACCTGGAGAGGGATGGGCTGTGCTAGGCTATTCCTGACCAAGATATACTACATTAGCAGCATCCTAGTCACCAAACCAGGTTATGGGATCAGTGAAGATATGACGTGGCTAAACTGGTAACTATTTAAGTGACGGGGCTAAACTAATAACTATTTATAAGTAACTAAACTTTGACCATACAGAAAGAAAAATGATGCATGAAGACCAAAATCAGTGCTGAAGAATATGACTCACAAAATTCACCAGGATTTTCAGTTACAAATGGACCATCCAATCCTGGCCAGAAGACCAGATCTAGTTTTAGTTAACAAAGAGTAAAGAACTTATTAATTAGTAGATGTCACCATTCCGATAGAAATGTTAAAAAAAACTATAAAAAAAAACAAAACAAATAAATACCTGGACCTTGCCAGAGGGCTGAAAAAGTTATGAAACATAAATGTTGTTAACTACATTTAGTTTTAAGTATTCACTACTATTTTTCTAGTAGTTTGGACTTGTTTAGCCTTTAAATTATCAACTGCTATTTATTAAGCGTAGACTTACATATAAATACATTCTCCCACACATTTTTATGAGGAAAGATATAAGTATATTTCATTTTCTTTTTTAACAATGTAAATTGGGAATACTTTATTTCAACAAAAGAAAAAGGATCTTAATCAAATTAGTTTTTACTAATTTTTTTCTTTTAGTAGCCAATCCTGAGTTGTTTTGATTCTTTGTTGATATGTTTAGAGTATCTTAGAGGATTTTGATGGACATTTTTGAAGTGTTTGGAAAGTTATTGGTTTCTCATTCAGCCCCTTCAGCTAAATCACTGGACACCAGTTCCAGTACAGTATCTTCTGATAATTCATTTCAATCTGAATCTGATACAGAGCAATTTGAAACTATTGTAACTGATTCAGGTTCAGAAATTTTTGTTCCTTTCTACAGCAGGAGCAAGATGATATAGATAAACGGAACTTTCTTTTTTATTTGGTAACCTAACAAGAGCATAATTGGGATTCACCTGAATCAGTTCAACCTCTCAGACAGTAGGTTTGTACTTGTTGTTTTGAATTCAGTTTCTCATTTCCCCCAAGACTTAAGATCAGTCTAAGTATTAAAATTCATTGGTGGTTGGGGATATGTAACAAACTCAAACTGCATAACTGGTATCATAGAATACATATATATAAAAATATCCAAAACAATTCACTGATAATTTAATAAATGCTTCCTACACAATTCTTTGGAGAAGTGCAGAGATATATTGTTTATATTGATAATTTCAGAGATTTTCCTAACTCTATCACATATAGATAAAATGTTATACTCATGAGTTTTATTCTAGTAAATATCACATCTATTTCTCATAAGAATAACACATTTCACCTTTGTTAATTTGGTTTGGTTTCTTTGTTTAATGGCTTGTCAACCTTCATAGGTTATTTAATGCCAAAGCTATTCTTGTAGGACAGTCGTAATACTATTTAACTCATAGCTTAGGGGATAAGGGGTTTTTAACTTTTCTCAAGGGTATTGGCCTAAAAGTGAACATATTAGCATGAATGAAGTTTGAACTATGTTACTATGATGCTGCAGTCTAGCACATTAGCCATTACTCCATAGGGACTCCCCCCAATTTCATCTTGGGTTCTTATACGACTACATAAATAAACAGTCATTTTATTGTAACCATTGTTGTCATAGGAAATGGAATCAGTGACCCAAGTTCCAATCTTGAAATGAGGCTGTTTGCATTTCACTTTGTGCTAATGCCCTTAGGAAAAGGCATGAATCCATTTGTTTTCCCCTCAACTATGGGTAAAAAGTAGAACAGACTGGGTTCTATAGCCTCAGTTAGCAACCAGTGTAGATGAAGGAAAACTCAATTCAAACCAACTATGCTCCATTAAAAAAAAATGACTGTGTCATCACATCTTGCTTGTGATGGACAGGTGGGGTAAATATATGCTTCATTATTTCTTAAATTAAACATTAAAGTAAAACTGAAAAAAATGATTTCCCATGTTTATTCAAATAATGAATGACCCCTAACTTTTAATCACAAAAAATTGTTTTTATCATATATTGCTTGTAATGTAATGAACAACACTTAAAAATATTTCTTCAACATCCAATGACAAAATGTAAATATTCAAACACTGATTTATACTTTCAATATGATTGTAGTTTAATTAAAATCAATACAATAACAGTAAATAAACAATTTAGTCTAGACTTTGATGTAGCTTAACATGTTTACTTAGATATTCTAAACCTACTAAAACTCCACCATTGATACATAATGTACAGGAATTATAAATAGTAAACAATGTTAAGTAAAAACTCAGTTATCTCAACTTTTTTTTTTTGGTATCAGTTATATGGGGACACTTTGGATCAAAGTTACACATAGAAGCAAAATAAGCTTCAATGTTTTAAAAACATCTCATAAACTGAATAGCTCCTTCTTTTTGAGGTGAAAAATTGGTTTTAAAAAGTCATTCATTATATGAGTATATATGGTATTTATAGAATTTTATCAATAAGATTTTAATTATGTAAATTTTCAAGTAATGTGAACTCAATCTGAATGTTAATTAGATATTTGAGTTATAGATAAATGACACTTCTATGTTTAATAAGATAAGTAAATAGGTAAGATTCAAAACTCATCTAAATACTATCCTCTGTTCAACAAGCAGATGAACAAAAATGAATAAAATTGAGATATTAATTAACTTGAATGAGAACTTGTTCTATTTATGAAATCACTGAGGGTTTTAAGTATTAAGCATTAAAACAAACTTCTTGCTTAAATTACATTGCTTGTACAAAGTTATCTGAAATCAAGAAGATCATGCAGAGAGTAAAATAAAATTGGTTGGGTTTTATAGCATATCAACCATTGTTGGTTATATAATGCCAAATCCTTTTTATACATATTAGATAAACAAGTCATTCAAAGAATTAGGAGAAATTTGCCCAAGGAGTTGTCAATAGGAAGTACTTTGTTTGGTTTGGTTTTATGGCATATCAACCATTGTAGGTTATTTAATGTCAAATCTTTATATATATATATATATATATATATATATATATATTAAATATATGATTTCTAAACACATTTTGTGGATAACATTTTTAAATGAGTCTGAGCTCATTTTTTTGCACATAGTTAAATGGATTAACTTATTTCTAATATGAACAATTCTATTTACTATAAATCATTTGTTAGCACACAGTTAAATAATTTCAAGTATTGCTATTTAACACTAACAATTTAATTAGGCATCAGGAACTTGTTTACACACAGCTAAATTATCAAAGAGTTCTATTTCAAACAATCCAGTTTGGCATGAGTCAACAAAGTTAAATGGATCCAAGTATTTCAATGTATCACTAACAATTCAAGTAAACATTAGTCATTTGTTTACACATAGTTAAATGATTAAACAGTTCTATTTCAAACAATTCAGTTTAGCATAAATCATTTGTTGTCAAACAGTTCTATTTGACCCATAAATAGAACCCTATTAGGTGCTACTACTCAGGGCCAGAATGGAGCTGGGAGGGATGACAATGAAGGGGTACTCTACATTCTACAAAGCTACAGCATTACTGGAACCTCACCATCAGATGGTTTAACGTCATATCCAGGACACTTATTGGAGGAATCTTACCCCCCCTGCAGAGAAGCAGTTAGTGTATTTTACAGCCCCAACTGACGGAGCCAAGCAAAATAAGAGTGGATAGAGTAAGAGTGTGGTGACGTTGAGAAGAACCTTCTGAATAATAATTCCACGAAAAAGCAAACCAGACTGTCAAAAATGTTACAACTACCAGAAAAAGATGAGTCATTTGCCATCAAGGACAAAACAGTAAAATGCTTTATAGAAGAACAAAACATCCTTAAAAAACAGACTAAGTATTTCTTAGAACTGTATGATCACACCACCAGAAGTGGTGTACTTAACTGCCCTCCCTCCAGCACCTGCATCAAAAATAACCATTCAGTTCTACAGCAGGAAGTAGAAGCCAAAATCAGATCATAGAAGAAAGGGAAGTCTGCTGGAGTGGACAATATACCATTAGAAGTAGTTTAGGCAGGCAGAGAAAGCATGATTGATGTTATCTAGGAAGTATTATGATTTTTTCCCCAATATGGTTGAAAATCTTTTAGGTGCAATAATTGCTAAAAGAGAAGATAGGAATCCAGCTCAATTTAAACTCAGAATAGAAAATTTTTTTATTAAAAACAAATTTAACAAGTCTATCACAAAAGATTTACAAGAAAATTTTAAATGTGGAAAATTTACATAAATATTTTGTGCATCTAGTAAATTTTTGGACAGACAAATAAGGTTAAAAGTTCAAACAGTCAAAAGATTTACTTTGAAGTCATTTCATATATATTATTAAGGAGGCCAATTCTCTAGAAAGTTTGAAAGTCATTCAAGTGTTCTTAAAGGATTATGTGATTATGGTTTCAAGTATTCCTATCTAATACAAATAATTTTTAAACAGATCTATTTGAACCATAGATGAGACCCTAAAAGATACAACTATGAATAACTTTTGCAGGGGATGCAGGTTTATGTTGTCTGGGTGTCAAGCCATCTTTAAAGCATCTCTATAATACAAAATATATTAATACAAATAACTTTGAACACAGTTACGTTTTCAAGTAACTTTTCCTCTTTCATAATTTCTTTTCACAGAGTTATGCGGAAAATTAATTAAAATTACAACTATAAATGTATGTTGTTTAACAAAGGAAAATTTAGTAGATATTTATATTCTCCCTCAACAAAAAAAGTATCTTTATTCATAGTTCCATAAACAATAAAGATGACATCTAATATACTTTCAGCAACTACAATGATTTATAAACTTAAACATTACAATTTTATATTAAAATAGGGGGATCTATTTAGAAGAATGCATTTTCTATTAAAGATATTACAAATTTTGAGGTTTGATTTGGTTGTTTGGGTTTATGGCATATCAACATTTGTAGGTTATTTAATGCCAAATCCATTTTTATACAAATAAATGGTTCTATTTCAAACAATTCAGTTTAGCATAAGTACAATATTCATTTATAAAAAAACATTTCTATTTCAAGCTATTCAGTTTAACATAAATACACAGTTTAGTTCTATTTGATAGAACACTATCAGGTGCTACCACTCCAGGCCAGAGTGGACCTGGGAGCAAATGGCAATGAAGCGATACACTGTATTCCCTAAAGCTCCAGCATAGCTGGAACCTCACCATCGGATTGTTTAGCGTTATATTCAGGACACTTACTCCTCTACAGAGAAGCAGTTGGTGTATTCTACAGCCCCAACTGACTGGGCAATCCTAATTTTCATTGTCAAAAGACACCAGTGATTTTTTGGTTTATGTAAAAAAAAAAAAAAAAAAAAAAAAATGTACTGGCAAAGTAAACAAATTTCATTGACTGATTTTAATGGCATGTCTAAAAGTTAGGGAATCATGTTCATGATATCTTCATATTTACATTTTTTGTGTGATAGTTTCTTAAATTTTTTTCGATATAGTCCTATTGAATACAAATAATTTTTAAACAGAACTATTTGACCCATAGATAGGATCACAACTGGTACTACCACGCAGGGTCAGAATGGACCTGGGAGTAATGGCAAGGAAGGGTTACTCCATACTCCTCAGATATCTTGAATTTTGCAGTTTAGTGTTATACCCAGAATACACCCCTTTTTTGAAGTGGATGGAAGTCTTAACCATTTGCAGAAGATACAATCAGTGTATTCTTAGCCCTACTAATAAGGTGAGTGAATAAATTTGAAGAACAGACTCCAAAATTTTCAAATTGAGTTTCACTCTCTTAGTTTTGGTTGGTTTTGGTTTTGTTGTTTTTAAGACAAAATAAGCTTCTTGGGTTATTTAATGCTAGATCCATCCTTCTAGAAGGAGAGTAGTGGCACTATTTAACCCATAGCTGGGAGGATAAGGAGGTTCATACCTTTCTCAAGGATATTTGCCCAAAAGTGAATGTAATTGCATGACTGGAGTTTGAACTTGCTTACTATGATTCTGCAGTCCAGCACTTTAACCATGACACCACGAGGACACCTCTATTCATTCTCTTAATAAAAATGGTTGGTTAGTTTTACACTATGTCATTTCTAGTTGTTCTGTAAATTTTCTTTTATTTTGTACCTGGTCCTATCAAATATGAATAGTTTTTAATCATATTTATTTGACCTATAGATGGGACCCTAACAAGTACTATCACTCCGGGTCTGAGTGGACCTGAGAGTAATGGCAAAGAAGTGGCCCTCCACACTCTTCAGACTACTAGAACTGGAGCCTCAACAACAGATGCAATTTAGTTTCATACTCAGCAAATCTCTTATTTTTGAGGGGGTGGGTTCTTACCATCAGGATGGGACAACAAAAAGTGATTCCACATTACCCAGAGCACCAGAACTGGAGCTTCATCACTGAGTATAATTTAGTATCACACAAAAGACACCTTCATTAGTAAAAAAAAAAAAAAATTGAATTAGCAAAACCAAAAAAAAAAAAAAAATACCCAGAAAGCATGAACATTGAAAACTGAAATATGTGTCTTACGAGACAAACTGTGTAATGATTGCATTTGTCAATTAATCAACCTTCAAAAGTCAATTTGTAGCAGACAATGATTTGTCAACAGAATTAATGGAAATAATCAGATAATTGAATTTGAGTACAAAATGTTCTAAATAATGGTTTTCCTAACCTGGTCTAAATAAATAATGATAAAAAAAGGGAAAAACATACACTACTATACTTGACAAGTTTACCAAAATGGACCAAGCAATTATTTAACACAACCCTCATTGTCAACAACAATAAGGTATTAACTAATTTTATATAACAAGAATGGAAAAAAAATAGACAGACAATACAGCATTTCAATTTGACAAATTTAATTTGAACATATTTTTGTAGGTCATTAAAAGCAACTTTAGATTTCCCATGAAATAAAATACTGAAAACATGTGATTAATTTTGTGCAAGTTTTTGCCAATAAGAATTCTCTATGGGAAATAGCCTGAAGAATTTAATTAATAAAAAACTTGCCAGTTCCAAGATCAGAAAAGAAAGAAACATTACAAAATAGAAAAGAAGTTCAAATGTATGAATCTATTTACAAAAAAAGTATTTTATATATACCAAACCTCAGAAAATTGTCAATCTATCGAGAGTTAAGGAATTGTTGACAAATTCTTATTATTAGTTACTTGAAGCTATATAACTACCTGGACAAAAAAAAAGAAAAAAAAAGGGACCGACTTCAATATTAAATAACCCAGCAGTGGTTGACATACCATAAAAATGACCAGCCATAAAATTGTTAATGGTTGGTTACTTTGTTTAATGGCAGAGCAACCTTTGAGGGTTATCTAAAGCCAAATCCATGTTTGTAGAACAGTAGTAATAATATCTAACTCATAGTTGGAGGGGGAGGTGATAAGGAGGTTCATACCTTTCCTAAGGGTATAATGCAACTAGAGTTTGAACTAGCGTTCTTTGAGGCTGCTGACCAGCATGTTAGCCATTACTCCACAAGGACTCTCCTCAAAAGATTAAGAAAAGAGATTTATTTGAATCAGTCTTCATTGAGTGTCTCATTCTCAGCCAGTGAAGCATGAGCCAATTGCTGTGATAAACTTACAGCATACCCACAGTTTAGCATTATACCCAAGGCACCCCTTGTTTTAGGAGAAGGAGTCTTATCCCTTCACAGAGGATACAGTCAGCATATTCTGAGCCCTATTCACAAGTTTAAAAAATCAGAAAAGAATTGTTTAAAAAATAAATAAATATCTTTATATCATACTTTATTTCTCTAAAAAAATTTAAAATTTGAAATATTAATAAAATTCACACAATAAAACTGAGCGACACTTGGTTTTAGAATAAACACAAGGTTAAAAGAGCTATACTTGAAAATTGCATCATGAATCTGAACAAAATAATTAAAAAGAAATAACTTATTGAATATATATTTCTATCACTATAACATACTACAGAAACTAAAAACATTAAAAAACATCAGAGAATCAATAAAATCTAAGTGAGGAATATTTATGTATGAAACCAATCAATTTAATAACATCTCAAACAGGAGGCAAGACATTCCACATTTAAATGATACAAATTGTACAAGTTTGTTTCTGCTGCAATGATTGCTACCATTTATAATGGGGAAATATTATTCATTTTTTTTTATTCTTCTTAAAAAAAAAAAAAAAAAATCAAATACATGATATTTACAGCAATCATCCTTACCAATAAATGGTTTACAAAATCAATTTTTGCCCATTAAATATAGAGACCAAAAATTATTCTCTAAGGAAAAACCAAAACAAAAAAATTATCTAAGACAGAATTCAAAGAACTAGAGCCATCATTTATTACGTTTACCTTTGGTTGGTATAATGGCATGTCAATTTTTATTGGGTTATTTAATACTCAAGTAATTTTTTTTAAAGCAATTATAAGATTACACATAACTAATAATTGGAATTATATGTAAACAATTATAGCTTCAAGTAACTACTCTTAATGTTAATAATTTATCAACAATTATATGGGTACAAGCATCTATTCCAATTTGATGATAATCATTTATTTGCAGTTATATGATGTCAAGTATTCCTATCTAATACTAATAATTTTCAAACAGATCTACTTGATTCTTAGAAGGAATTTAAACCTGGGAGTAATGGCAACAAAGTGGTGACTCCACACTCCCCAGGGTGCCAGAACTAGAACCTCACAATCAAATACAATTTATTATGATACCCAAGGTAAACCTTTTAAGAGAAGGTCTTACCCATTTCGTAGGAAATACAATAGTCATCTTCTCAAGCCAACCAACAGGAGAGAGCATAGCTTGGTTTAGCACAAGTCTAGAAACATGGGGCACTCAGTGAGAATCAAACTAACAATTTTCTGTATACTAGCTTGCTAAACCTTACACTGTTTGAAGTGTTTTAAAAAGAATTGTAATAGTACATTTAGTAGTGAACTGGTAAATATATGTATATTAATTACAAACTCAAATATTCTAGCTTTTAAAAAGTTAATCTATTCAAGATTTTGGCTCATATCAATAAATTGAGTCAAGGATGGATGTTTCTGACAACCTGTTAGATTGTCTGGAGAGTTGCGTGTGAGTGTATATATATATATATATATATCAAAATTGAAAACATACTTAGGAAGAACCAAAATGGCTTTTGGAGAAATAGATCCATGACATCACAAATTTTGACTATCTGTCAAATTCTTGAAGGTGTACGTGAAAAAAACCTAGAGGCAACAATATTTGCCGACTTCGCCAAGGCCTTTGACTCCATACACAAAGGAAAGATGGAGCCAATACTACACACCTACGACCTACCAAAAGAAACTGTCGCAGCCATAATGATGCTATATAGAAACACGAAAGTAAAAGTCTGCTCCCCGGATGGAGACACAGACTACTTCCACATTGTAGCAGGTGTACTGCAAGGAAACACATTAGCCCCATACCTCTTTATCATCTGTCTAGACTACATGGTCAGAACGTCTATTGATAAAATGAAAGACAACTGTTTCAAGCTGACAAAGGAAAGAAGCAGAAGATACCCTGCACAAAGAATCATGGACGCAGACTATGCGGATGACATAGCGCTCTTGGCAAATACACCCGCCCAAGCCAAAACCCTGCTACATAGTCTGGAACGAGCAGCTGCAGGCATAGGCCTCCATGTCAATGCACACAAGATGAAATTCATGAGCTTTAATCAAAGAGGCGACATCTCCACACAAAATGGCAGTTCTCTGAAACTAGTAGGCAAGTTCACCTACCTAGGAAGCAGTGTCACATCAACCGAGACTGACATCAACACATGACTAACAAAGGCATGGACAGCTATCAATAGGCTATCGGCCATATGGAAATCAGACTTGACTGATAAAATGAAGCAGTTTTTTTCAAGCAGCGGTCATGTTGATACTGCTGTATAGATGCACTATATGGACACTAACTAAACGGATGGAGAAAAAGCTTGACGGCAACTACACAAGAATGCTGCGAGCAATACTGTACAAGTCCTGGAGGAAGTACCCCACAAAGAAGTAGCTGTACAGCCACTTACCACCTATCACAAAAACTATCCAAGTTAAAAGAACCAGACATGTGGAATACTGCTGGAGAAATGGAACGAACTCATAAGTGACATACTACTGTGGCTCCCTCACATGAACAAGCAAAGGCAGGACGTCCAGCTAGGACCTACATACAACAGCTCTGTGCTGATACAGGATTTAGCCTTGAAGACCTACCTGAAGCAATGGATGATAGAGAAAGGTGGTAGGAGAGGGTCAGGGAGATCCAAGCTGATGGCGCGACATGATGATGATATATATATATATATATATATATATATATATATATACACACACATACATGCATACATATATTTGTGTGTGAAGTGGTAGAGTTTTGGCTCTGCATTCTGTGGTTGCTGGTTCACTCTCTAGTCAAAGAGATCATGTTATACACTACTGATGAGAGCTAATAAGGTCAAAACAGCTGTCCAATGTTTCCGTATGTTGCACGCAGCCGGATTTTCTGGTCATGGTAATTAACTTTATAACATTATATACATGCACACACGCACACAAATATATACACTTTAAAAATTCTTAAATATCACATGCCGATTTTAACATATTAAACATTTTCCTTTTCTTACCAATTTCAACTGCAAAGGATGACCATAAATAGTTTAATATATGCAAACTGCATGTTCATTAAAGCATCTTCACAATTTTAGTTAAGTATAAAGTATAAATATGGATATCAATATTTCAATAAATTTAGCCTTTAGGAGTTCTTTTTAAACTTTATCATCATCTATAAGCCTAAGTTAGACAAACATAGAAACTTAATCTCAGTAAAATCGAATTAAGTTGTGTTGAATACAGCAAAACCAAAATGAGGTAAAAGAAGCTTATTATGGCTATTTGTGGAAGTATGCTGAGATTTAAAATCACAAGTGGTACTTGGTTTGAACAAATTCCTATTTTAAGAAATTTAATTTCTGAAACAATTTTCTTTTTGAAATTTTTAAAAAATCTAAAATCAAATATCCAAATTCTTGATTTGTTGAGTTTTTTTTAAAGAAATATATTTATATGCAGACAGGATATATAGAATAACATAAATGTAAAGAAAATCCATATATAAGAGACTAAAGAAATTAACATTGATTTTATATCCTTATGAAATTAAATAAATGTAATAATGAATGATTAAAAGAAAAATTCAATAGAAAAGAAAGTTGTTTTTTTTTCAGTAATATGAACTATTATGAAAATTGAATGGGGGGTGTCCTCGTGGTGTAATGGTTAAAGTGATGGACTGTGGAATCGTAGTAAGTGAGTTCGTACTCCAGTTGCGCTATTATGTTCACTTTCGGGCAAATATTCTTGTGAAAGGTATGAACCCCTTATCCTCCCAGCTATGGGTTAGATAGTACCCCTACTGTTCTTCCAGGAGAATGTCTTTGGCATTAAATAACCTACAAAGGTTAATGTGCCATTAAACAAAGAAACCAAACCAAACCAAAAATGAACAGAAAACATTTCAATCACTGCTTGTAACAAGCTTTCAATAAGTTACAACTTTTTATATTTAGTTTTGGTTAAGTTTGGTTGGGTTTTATGGCAAACCAATCTTTGTAGTTTATTTAATGCCAAATCCTGTTTATACATATATATTAAACATAATTGGCTCCATTGTATTGTGTTGAGCACTTTAGTAATTGTAGCATTGCAGCATTCGCGGAGGGTTTTTTGGTTTTCTTTTGACCACTGACTGTGTACCCCTTGATTTTTTTCAATGAGTCGGACGAGGTTGGTCTTTTCTTTCTTTTTTACCCCCCAAATTTTTTTCTTTTTCCCCGGGGCAGTGATTCGAGATACTTTTATCTCTTGTTCCTGGCCAGGGGTTTTTTGTTTTTTTCTGGTACCGTGAATACTGGTAGATATTAGATTAGTAAATATATATTAAACATATATGATTAGTAAACACATTTTGTAGATAACATTCTTAAATGAGCCTGAGCTCTTTTTTTTGTACACAGTTAAATGGTTTCAAGTGTTGCTATATAACAGTCACAATTTAACACGAGTCATTTGTTTGCACACAGTTGGTTCTCTATGACCCATAGATAGGACCTTATTAGGTGCTACCACTCTGAGTCAGAGTGAACCTGGGAACAATGGCAACGAAGGGGTACACTAAATTCCTCAAATCTTCAAGGCTAGAGTCTAGTCATCAGATATTTTAATGTCATATTCAGGACACTAATTGTGGAGTGGGGTCTTCCCCTCTGCAGAGATGCAGTCAGTGTATTCTACGATCCCAGTCGACTGTTTTTTATCTTTAGTTTTCATTACTTTCTAATTTTATAGGATTTGGGTGACCTAACAATTATCGTCTTAGGAAATGGAATCAGCAACTCAAGTTCAAATCCTGGACAAGGCTATTATTTCACTTTTGTACTAATGCTCTTAGGAAAGGCATTACTCCATCTTTTCTCTCCCTAGTTATAAGAAAATAGTAGGGCAGACTGGGTTCTTCCGCCTTGTGGTAGCAACCAACCTAGGAGAAGGAAAACCAAATTGAAACCACTTATAATCTACTAAAAAAAAAAAAAAAAAAAAAAAAATGATCTTGTGTCACATTGTGTGTGTGGCAGAGACATTGAGTAAATACATACTTTCTAATCTCATAACTCACCAAATATCTGTCCATCAATCATTTTTTACCCAATTTCAACTAAACTTTAAGGAATTGTTAGATGGTTGGTTGGTTAATTTGTTTTATGGCATATCAACCTTTTTTTGGTCATTTAATGCCAAATTAAATTTCAAACAATTCAGGTAAGTAAAGTTTTTGTTTATAAACAGCTAAATGTCAAAACAGTTTTATTTCAAGCAATTCAGTTTAGCAAAATTTCAGTTTAGTTCTATTTGACCCATAGATAAGACCCTATCAGGTGCTACCACTCCATGTCAGAGTGAACATGGGAATGATGGCAATGAAGGGGTACTCAACATTCTCCAAAGCTCCAGCATTACTAGAGCCTCACCATCAGATTATTTAGTGTCATATCAGGACACTCATTGGAGAAGTCTTACCCCTCTGCAGAGGAGTAGTCAGTGTATTCTACAGCCCCAGTCAACTGGGCTAAAGAATTGTTAGAGACATACCTGGAAAGGTTTTAAACCCTATTAGGAGATTTGACTCAGCTTTGAAGTAGGATCTCTTTCTCACCCTCTATGTATAAGGGTTAAAAATGAGTTTGGGGGGAAAAAAAAGAGAGAAGATCTGGAATATGATGGCTTGATAGATAATTTTAAAAATCTAATAGACAAAGTAACTTAGTACCATATTAATTTTAGTATTTATTAATAAAAGAGCAGCTTTCTTTAGAAAAGAATTGTTAAAGAAAAAGTTATGCATGCATCAATTACTACCCAATTTCAATACAAAAGAATAGCACTTATCTTTATAATATTGATTGATTTTAATGGCATGTCATCCCATCTAGGGTTATTTTATGCCTAGAGGTTAGGGAATTACATTCATTGAACATTAATGGTTACATTTTTTGGGCAGCAGTTTCTTAAGAGGATTTTTTTTGCATATAGTCTCAATCAAATAAAAATAATTTTTAAACAAATAAGAGAGAACCTGGGTGCAATGGCAATGAAGAAATACTCTGCACTCTTCAGATCTCCAGAAGTTGAGCCTCATTATCACGTGCAGTTTGAAGTCATACCCAAGAAACCTTTGGGAGAGGGGTTACTCCCTCTGCAAAGGATATAGTCAGTGTATTCTAAGTTGTGATTGGCCTAATGAGTAGAGTGTTTGCCAATGTTTTCAGGAGACCAGGGTTCAATCCCGGGTCAAGTCATATCAAAGACTCAAAAAATGGTACTTGATGTCGTCTTGTTTAACACTCAGCATTATAAGGTATGAATCAAGGGTAAAGTGGAGCAATTCAGGGAATTGAGTAGCGCCCATCCCTACACCTTGGTGTAGTAGCTATTGAAAAGGGAGCCTTTGGGTTACCCTCAACTAAGGTTGCCAACTTTACTTATTCTAAGTCGTGTTGATAGGGCAGACCTTATCTTTAGTATGTAAATTTGGCATTACTGAAAATTAGAATAATTCTTATAGCTTTATTCATTAGTCACTTTTATGATCTGCAGAATTGTTTCACATTAGCAAAATATTGCAAAGCTTTTGACTCACCTTAGTATAATGAATTTGACTAAATCTAGAAGTAAATTTTCTTTGCATCCTATTTTTACAAGTTTCTAGTAATAAAGTCATCAACAAAAAAATCTATGCTACAAAATATATCATTAAAATAAATGAAACACGATATAAATACAAGAAGTTATTTTGAGTTTGTTGTATTTCAATGTAAATGTCTACAACAGGCTTCATCTGTTTGTGCTAGAGCTACTACTGCTTGTGACAAGCAATGTCTGCTTAAAAATAACATCATTCAACTTAGGATTCGGAGCATTAGGGGAAAAAAATTTCTTTCAAGTCATTTAATTATTTTAATCAATAAAATTTGGGGTTTTATAAACAATTCTAACACCAAATTACAGAAGAGAAATATCTATATGATAAAACTTCCAAATAAAACTGATCTTATCAAATTGATTGATTTTAATGGCATGTCAACCTGTCTAGGGTTATTTCATGCCTGGAGGTTAGGGAATTGTGTTCATATTTACATTTTTATGTAGTTGTTTTTTATTTGACCGATAAATAGGATTCTAACAGGTTCTACTATTCATGGCAATGAAGGAGTACTTCACACTCAACTGATCTCCAGAACGGGATTGCTCAGTCAGCTGGGGCTGTAGAATACACAGACTGCACCTCTGTACAAAGGTAAGATAGAGGTTCCAGTGATGCAGGAGCTTTGGGGAATGTGGATCACCTCTTCATTGCCATTGCTCCCAGGTCCACTCTGGCCTAGAGTGGTAACCCCTGATAGGGCCCATCTATGGGTTAAAATAGAACTAAACTGCATACTTATGCTAAACTGAATTGCTTGAATTAGAACTGTATGATTAAACTGAATAGATTGAAATAGAAATGTTTTTGACAATTAAACTGTGTACTTATGCTAAACAGAACTGTTTATTTGTATAAAAACTGTATTGTTGAAAATAGAACTGTTTTGATATTTAAACTGCATATCAATGCTCAACTGAATTGTTTGAAATGAAACTGTTTTGACATTTTACTGTCTGTAAACAACAACTATACTTATACTAACTGGGTTGTTTTAATAAGAACTGTTTGATTAAACTGAATAGTTTGAAATAGAAATGTTTTTGACAATTAAACTGTGTACTTATGCTAAACTGAATTGTTTGTAATAGAACTGATTATTTGTATAAAAATAGATTTGGCACTAAATAACCTACAAAAGGTTGATATTCCATAAAACCCTAACAACCAATCAACCAGAACTGGAGCCTCACCATCAGGTGCAGTTCAGTGCCAGGGGATGTATTTCATCAGGGGCTAGAATGAATACTTATTCATGATATTTTGGCCCTAAAACCATGTCAGCCTACAGAGTCATCAGCTGATCACAGTCTTTGTTGGCAGCAAAGCTGTTTTTATTTATATTGTTTTTTTTTGTTTTTTTTACAGCATGTGTATGCAATATTAGACATTTCCATAATTTATCATGATTTTTAGCCCTAATAACCTAGTTATGTATTTGAATACATAAGATGAAATTGAAAAAACATGTTTGATATTTATAAATAAAATAACCTACATTGGACCACCTATATTTAATTTGGTTTCCTTTCTAACCATTTATCTCTCATTTTTGAACTTATCTATACTTTATATTCAGTTACTAAACAAGAAATTTCTTATTTTTAATGTTTTTAAAGTGCAAACATATTTACAATTGTTATTTTTTAATTACTAGTAAAATATCATTCTATTAATTTTTTTACTTTAAAGGTAAATATGGAAAAGTTTTTAACTGATTTTCATATACTCATGATAAAATCTATATTATAACACAAATATAATTAATCTTATCAGGAGCTAGAATGAATGAATATATATATATATATATACACACATGATAATTTGAGTCCAGAAACCATACTTGATCCAAGAATTATCTGATAAAGACATTTTTGGTCACATGGCTGTTTTTTTTTTGGCGAAGAAACACATTTAGTATAACAGCTATTGTCGTAGAAAATTGAACCAGGGAACCGAGTTCAAATCCTGGATGAAGCTGTTCATTTCACTTCATGCTAATACCCTTGGGAAAGGCATGAATCCATCTGTTCTCCCTGGAGCTAAGAGTAAATAATAAGGCAGATTGGGTTCTTTAAGCTTGGTAGGCAACCAGTTGAGAAGATGAAAAACTGAATTCAAACTAGCTATGCTTGGCTTAAAAACAAGAACAAAAAAGGACCTTGTATCAATCACATCATGCTCATAGTATAGGATCTCAGTAAATACCAATGATAATAATATAAAAAAATATTCAAAATATAATAAGTTGGCGACCGTAGTCAAGGGCGACCAGAATAGCTACTACACTGAGGCGTAGGGGAGGGCACTACTCCTTTCTCTGGATTGCTCCACTTTATCCTTGATACGTACCTTATATTGCTGAGTGTTAAGCAAGGTGGTATCCAGTACCATTTTTAAAGTCTTTGGTATGACGCAACCTGGGATTGAACCCAGGTCTCCCAGACCATTGGCGAACACTCTACCCACTTGGCCAATTGAGCCAGTCTCAAAATATAATATGATAATAATATTATATGATTGAAAAATAAAACTAAGTAATTGAAATTAGTACATTCATGACATATTTTGCCTAAACAGTTTAATCAATTTCTGATGAAGCCTTAGGAATAAATTGTAAATCTATTTTTAACTATAAAACAAATTAAATTGTAAATTTCAATAAGCATTTTCTGCTATGTTTCTTAACCAGATATAAAAGCTCAAGTTTACTTGGTTTCATGCCAGGTGGTGAGTAAGATTATAAGATAAGTTCCAGGTAGCACCTGCCCATTAGTCTAAAAGGGGAGAGAGGGCTAGATTTACTACCTGGTACCAGAGGAATGTTGACAGAACAAATAAATTTTTTGTCCCTACCTTGCAAGAGTCTTGATTCCTGTAGAACATCATCCACTCTAAAAATGATCTTATGTCACATTTTAGCCTCACTGGGTGTCAAATAAATCTCTGTCAAATCTCAAGTAAAGTGTAAAAAATATATTGGGTTGGATAAAAAGTAGTTTTTTGCATTTAGATGGTATTTAGTTTCAACTATCTTCAGTCAAAAAGCTTTTGTTTATATTTCAAGAGCTGCCATAAATGTATATTTTTGATAACTGATTTTAGAATTGAAAATGAAAAAAAAATAAGGAACTTTCTTTAGTAGAATATGCTGCCAATTCATTTAGTGATCAATCAATGCATATAAGTATATAAACCAGCAAAAAATAAAACTAACAGGTTCTAGTTTGTTGAATAGAAAGGATACCATCCTGCTGCAAGAGAATGCTCACCCTAACATTGCAAAAATGTCCTTGCCAAATAGAACTGGTTGATGAAAGGATTTATTACTCAGTTGCCTATTCACTTAACCTCTTTCTCCTATGGATTAACATTTTTCAAGATTTCTGGATTCCCTTTTCTTACAAGAACTTATCCAATTAAAGACCCCTTCAATGAATTTATTGATTCTTTAGATGAAAAAATAAAAAAGAAAACATCTTTCAGAAGAGAATTGATGACTTATTGCTGGCATAAAATAAATGCACAGAGGATAAGGCAAGGGAGTGTTTCAATTAAATATTTTGATATATTTTTTGTTTTTCAATTTATTTTATCTAAATAAATCAGAAATTTTATGTTGAACAATCGGATAACTCTATTCACTGTCTTTGAAATTCTATATTATTATTTCATAAGTGCTCATTCCTATAAATAGGCAATGAAAGTATTTTAGGTTTCAAACCTGATGAAATACTTACATTTATATATATATATATATATATATATATATATATATATATATATATATATATATATATATGATTGATAGATAGAAAGGTTGGTTAGTTTTGTTTTACAGCATATCAACCCTTATTGGTAATTTAATGCCAAATCTGGTTTATATATATATATATATATATATATATATATATAAGCATGTTTGATTAAATAATAAAGATATTTTGTCTATATAATCTAATTAAGGTCCTTTCAAGTTTCCTGACAAATGTCTTGGTTTCAGGTTGGAATTGGTGGATGAATTTACCAAAATTGCCCCAAGCGCCTTTTTTTTTTATTTAATATTCTGTATTTCTTGATGCTATTTAATTTCCATTGATAGCGTTCTTTTTTTAAAATCTATCAGCAACTCAGTTTTATCCAACTCTGCGTTTGTGTAGTTTTGTTATGTTATGAAAACAAAAAACTTTCAAAACTCTTTAAAAAACACTCTTTACACATGCAAGCAACCTCTGATGATGGCCTATGAAAGGTCCGGAAGCGCTCAGGAAAATTTTGGTAAATTCATCCACCAATTCCAACCTGAAACCAAGACGTTTATCAAGAAACTTGAAAGGATCTTGATTAAATTATATAGACAAAATGTGTCTTTATTATTTAATCTAATATGTTTAAATGAAAGACTGCTGCCTAACCACACATATATATATTTGTAAATGAATAGTTTGTAGGTAACAATTTTTAAATGAGTCTTAGGTCATTTATTTGCATACAGTTAAATGGTTTCAAATGTTGCTTTTCATCATAACTAATTCTACTCAACATTGTTCATTCATTTGCACACAGCTGAATGGTTCCAAGTATTGCTATGCAATAATAAAAATTCAATCTAACATCAGTCATTTGTTTGCACACAGTTAAATGGTTTCAAGTATAGAAAAAGATTAGATATTTCTATTTAACCTGTAGATAGGACTCTAACAAGTACTACCACTCTGAGTCAGAATGGACCTGGGAGTAATGACAATGAAGGGGTACTTCACATTCCCCTAAGCTCCAGCATAACTGGAGCCTTACCATTACATGGTTTAGTATCATATCCAGGACAATTGTTGTTTAGGGGTCTTACCCCTCAGCAGAAATTCAATTGGTATATTCTACAGACCCACCAACTGATTGGATGATAAAAAGATAGATAAATATGGAGATAAGTGTGCAAAATTATTTGCACACATTAATATGATTTCACATGTTCTTGTAATAACTTATACACAATTATTTGTTTCAAGTCACTATTCTTTTTTTAATAATAATGATAATTTGTTTTCACAGTTATATGGTTTTAAGGATTTCCATTAAATACTAATCACTATCAAACAGATCTATTTGACTCAATAGGTTTGTTCGGGTTTTATGGCATACCAACCTTTGTAAGGTATTTAATGCTAAATTCATTTTTATACAAATGAACAGTTCTATTTCAAACAATTCAATTTAGCATAAGTACACAGTTTAATTGTCAAAAAATTTTCTATTTCAAGCTACTCAGTTTAGTCAGACAGTTCTAATTTAAATAATTTAGTTTAGTTTAGTAAAGTTTTTGTCCACACACAGTTAAATGTCAAAACAGTTCCATTTCAAACAATTCAGTTTAGCATAAGTATGCAGTTTACATGCCAAAACAGTTCTGTTTCAAGTAGTTCAGTTTAGCATAAGTATGCATTTTAGTTCTATTTGACCCATAGATAGAACCCTTATCAGATGCTACCACCCTGGGCCAGAGTGGACCTGGGAGTGATAGCAATGAAGGGGTGCTCCACATTCCCCAAGGCAAAGGATTACTGGAGCCTCACCATCAAATTGTTTAGTGTCATATCCAGGACACTCGTAGGTGAGGGGGGTCTTATTCCTCGGCAGATGTGCAATTGGTGTATTTTACAGCCCCAGAGGACTTAGGAGTAATCACAGTGAAGGGATGACTCTACACTTCCCAGATCTCCAGAACCGGGGCCTCACCATCAAATGTGGTTGAGTATCATACTCAAGACACAGTCTCTTTAAAAGAAAGAATGGTTTATTGACATAGTCGAGCTGCTGATTAGTTAAACATATCTTCCATTGTTATTTATTTCAGCTATGAAAAATTTGATATTGGCATTTTCTGTGATTTTTACAGTATTGGACAAAAATATACAAAACAGGGGAAGAAAGTGAATCATTTTTTATGATTGCCATAAATCGCCTAGATACATACAGGAAATGATTATTTGAACTTTTTTCAAACTCAGACAACCGCTTACTGGACACTAGCAAAATAAAGGAAAAGAAAATTCTAAGAAATTACCTATTTTTAGGTATTTCTGAGAATTTTCTTTTTAGAAATTTATAACTTTTTGCTCCAACTAAGAGAACTTTATCAACAATAATCAAGGAAAATAATCACTTTCTATGTGTGTCTTCAAAGCTATTGAAGTTTTTCTTAAAATTTGTGGCAATAATAAAAATGATTCAGTTTTTTCAGCCTTTAAAAAAAAAGGCTGAAAAAACTGAATCATTTTTATTATTGCCACAATAGTGAACAGTTTTGGGGAGAAAAACTCCAAAACTGTTCACTATTTTTTTGCAAGGGAGATAACTAACAACATAACTTGCATCGAGTGTATGTGCATGTTTATAATTAATTGTATTCAACTCAAAGTTTTGTTGACATTTTGCCCAAACCATTAATTCTTTTAATATGCGTAAAATATTGAAAGTTTAATTTTGTTATTAGCTTTTCTCTAATTTCACCCATTATTGATCAATATTTATTTTTAGAAATACAGGGCTAAAGAGAGGAATCTGTAGACATATTCCACTCCAAACTTAATTGATTTTCTCAGTAATAATTCAATTATTATAAACATTGATCTATCTTAATCAGCTTATGATCCTTCAAAATGGAACTTTGTATGTACAAAACTATTTTCAAAGCAAAAATGAGGAAAAATGTCAATTTATTTCAAAGCAATGAGATATTATTTTAGTAATGATAAAATCTCAAGATTTTCTTAAGATATAAAATTTTATCAGTTCTATCTCTTAATGAGCAAAAGTGATTTCTACTAAAAAAAAAAAACATTAAATTAATATCAGGTTTTAATCGAGTAGATGTGGCAATAAAAGAAATGAAATTCTTCAACATTGCTTATTGCCCTGTCGGGAAGGCTTAGAACACATTGACTGTATCTTCCACAGAGGGGTAAGACCCTCACCAATGGTATGGACACTGAACTGCATCTAATAGTGAGGCTCTTGTTCTGGAGATCTGAGGAGAGTAGAGAACCCCTTCATTGCCATTACTCCTAGGTCTACTCTGAACCCAGAGTCGTAGTACTAAGGTCTCATTTATGGATCAAATAGATGTTTAAAGATTATTTATAAGACTGTTGGGTTTGGTTTCTTTGGTTTAATGGCATATCAACCTTTGTAGGTTATTTAATACCAAAGCCATCCTTCAAGAACAGTGGTGGCACTATTTAACCCATAGCTGGGAGGATAAGGGGGTTCATGCCTTTCTCAAGGATATTTGTCCAAAAGTGAGCTATAGAGCAACTGGAGTTTGAACTTGCTTACTACAATTCCGCAGTTCATTGCTTTAACCATTACACTACAAAGACATCCCCCAGAACGGTTGGGGAAAAAAAAATCTTTGGAAACGACTACACAAAAATGTACATATAAATGTACAATAGATACAATTCCTTAACCTCTAGGAATCAAATAACTGTAAATGGGTTGATATGCCATTAAAATCAATCAATCAATTATAACCAAACATTTGCAAATGAATCAAGTTTCAGCACAAACTAACCCATAAGAGCTGATATGCCATTAAACAAATTCAATACTGCTTATTTCATTGACTAAAAGAAAGCTGACAGTTTGTTTCCAGTTTTCCTTTATACAAACAACCTTGAATTTTCTTCATGAGTTATTAAATGCCAAAGCCAACTTTGTGTGAAGGTAAAAACAGTACCACTATTGTAGTCTGTACAGTAGTGGTACTATTTAACCAATAGCTGGGTAGATATGGGGAA
Organism: Sepioteuthis lessoniana; assembly: GCA_963585895.1. Taxonomy (NCBI): domain Eukaryota; kingdom Metazoa; phylum Mollusca; class Cephalopoda; order Myopsida; family Loliginidae; genus Sepioteuthis; species Sepioteuthis lessoniana. The sequence goes on from CAUZXS010001794.1 coordinate 143,425, forward strand.
TCATTGAAAACTATTCAGACATGCAATAGCTGGGTAGATAAGGGGAATCATTGAAAACTTCTCCAGACATGCGAGACACTGCTGGAGAAGTAGGGATGAACACATAAGTGACATACTCCGGTGGACCCCTTCAAATGGATGAGCAAAGGCAGGACAACCAGTTAGAACCTATATACAACAGCTCTGTATCGATACAGGATGTAGCCCTGAATGGTTTCAAGTAACTAATAATAATAACAATAATCATTTGTAAACAATTATAGCTTCAATTAACTATTCTCAATACAAATAATTTCCAAGCAATTATATGGTTTTGAGTAACTATACCTATTTGATCATAATTATTTGTTTACACACAGTTATCTGGTTTCAAGTATTCCTATCTAATACTAATAATCTGTAAGTAATTATATAATTTCAACTAACTATTCCAATTTGATAATGATACAACTTTATTTGAACACAGTTAATATGATTTCAAGTATTTCTATCTAATACTAATAATTTTCGAGCAGGACTATTTGATTCACAAATAGGACCTTAACAAATACTATCACTCCAAGTCAGAGTGAACCTGTAAGTAATGACAACAAAGGGGAGATTCCAAATTTCCTAAAGCTCCAGAACAGAAGCCTCACCACCAGGTGCAGAACACTACTTTTGTAGGTCGAATATTACCCTCTTCAGAATGACATTTTTGTGGCATTTTATTATGTTTACTAACAACTATGATAATAAACTATATTGATTTGGGGTTAGTTTACATTTTCTTCAAGGACAACTGAGATTGTTTTTCCTGATGGTTCTAGGGTGTATATGAAAAAAATTAGTCTGGAATCCAGTAACGTACTTTCTGGAAAGTTATAATTCTTGAAATTATAAGCATTGTATACTCAAAAAATGTTTTTTTTCTATTGTTAATGTTTGAATCAATAAACAAAACTGTTGTAAACTAACAAAAAGGTTACTGAATGAGAAATAACCAAAACGAAGGTTGAAAATGAAATGGAAATCTTTAGAACATTAATAAAATACAATACTTGCCAGCGGCATGAAGAAGGTAACCGCTGCTAGTAGTGACTACTTGGTGAGTATATTTTCACTCCTCTCACAATAGTGTCCAACATATTTATGAGGAATGGGATATACCCATTAATGTTCAGAGGTAAATAAAAATTTAAAAAATAATTGATATGACAGCCATGACAATACAATCAAATATGATCTTTTTGAATTAGTTAAAACTAGGGTCAGTGCATACTATCACCAAACCCCCAATTGGAAGGGTGAGAGTAAAAGCCAACTTGGGAGCCCTGGAAGGGCAAGTTTCATATATTTTCTATGAATACTACTTTGGTAAAATTGCCATGTAGTAGAGTGGAGGGGTCCATATCATAGCTTCTGAGAGAGAGCCTTTTCGACCCTAGCACAGGCCTTGGTTAAAACTGAATGCTTTTAATACCACATAATGACAAAAGCAGAATAAATTTTCTTGCAAACTCAGTATTTAATATCTTAAACAATCAGCACAGATTTTAGTTTAGATTGAGATAATCTGATATTAGCAACAAATTAAACCAAATATGTAGAGATCCATGCCTCTTGCTACTTGATCCAGGCTATGCAACATAGATTTGGCTTGGTTGGTTGCTTGGGGTTTATGGCTTATCAACCTTTGTAGGTTATTTAATGCCGAATAGATTTTTATACAAATAATCAGTTCTATTTCAAACAATTCAGTTGAGCATGAGTACACAGTTTAATTGTCAAAAACATTTCTATTTCAAGCTATTCAGTTTAGTCAAACAGTTTTGATTCAACTAATTCAGTTTAGAATAAGTATAGATTTTGTTTACACACAGTTACATGTAAAAACAGTTCTATTTCAAACAATTCAATTTAGCATGAGTACAGTTTCAATGTCAAAAACAGCTCCATTTCAGACAATTCAGTTTAGCATAAGAATGTGGTTTAAATGTAAGTACACAGTTTAATTGTCAAAAACATTTCTATTTCAAGCTATTCAGTTTAGTCAAAAAGTTCTAATTCAAACAATTTAGTTTAGTATAAGTATAGTTTCAATGTCAAAAACAGTTGTTTTAAACAATTCAGTTTAGCATAAGTATGCAGTTTACATGTCAAAAGAGTTCTATTTCAAGCAAGTCAGTTTAGAGTAAGTATGCAGTTTAAATATTAAAACAGTTCTATTTCAAGTAATTCAGTTTAGCAAAATTTCAGTTTAGTTCTATTTGATCCATAGATAGGACCCTTTTAGGTGCTACCACTCTGGGTCAGACTGAAACTGGGAGCAATGGCAATGAAGGGGTACTCTGCATTCCCCAAAGCTCTGGCATTACTGGAGCCTCACCATCAGATTGTTTAGTGTCATATCCAGGATACAGTAGGTGTTTTCTACAGCCCCAGCCGACTGGGCAAAGATTCGGCTTCAGTAGGTGTATTTGCAAGAAGTGCTAGGTTATCCGCATAGTCTGCATCTGTAATAGTTTCTATGGGATATCATCTGTTTCTTTTACTAAATCTATGGATGTTCCTAGTACATCATCTAGGCAGATTATGAATAGAAATGGTGCCAATGTATCACCTTACATGATTCAAGTGACAATGTCAAAGAAATCAATGTCACTGATAGGAGAACAAACCATAGCCTTTGTGTCTTTATAGAGCATCAGTTCTATACAGAAAATGGGTAAGATGACTTACCAAGAACAATAGCTGATAGGGACACAGATAGCAAGAGAACATCAAAAAAAAAAAAAAAGATCCATGTTATCAGTATACCTTGATGAAACTAAATATATTTGTGACAGTATTTAAGTAATCTTACAATATTGAAACATTGATGGAAAAGGTAAAACTATTTTCAATTTTTAAATTGATAAGGTGCTTATATTTTAAACAATAAACTTACAATATCTATTAACTGGGCCATTGGCCTAATGAGTAGAGTGTTTGCCAATGGTCTGGGAGACCAGGGTTCAATCCTATGTTGAGTCATATCAAAGACTCAAGAATGATACTTGGTATAGCCTTGCTTAACACTCAGCATTATAAGGCATAGGGTCAAGGATAAAGTGGAGCAATCCAGGGAATGGAGTAGCATCCTCCTCTACACCTTGGAGTAGTAGCTATTGAAAAGGGAGCCTTCGGGTCACCCTCGACTTTATCTGTTTGCGAACAATACACACATTTGGTGGGGGTGATTGTATTACAACTTTCATGAGCTTTTTACTGGATTTTAAGCCTAAAAGCTAGAGGTGTGTATAATACACAAGAACTCAATATCAACTATTTTTTTTTTTTTTTTTAGTCAAGTGCATCAACATGTTTGGAACAGTATGAATGAAACTAAGTTAAATCTAAGGTCCAAATTAACTAATAAGCAACAAACACTTTTCTTTAAACTGCTACAGAGAAATAGTCAACAGAATGTGTATTTGTTTATCATTTATTTGTTCAGTTGTGGACTCATTTTTGTTTAAAGTGTGTTAAATTTTTGTGAGAACATGCCTTTCCTTTCCTCTTTTGTGTTTTGAATTATTATATAAATTTTCATTTTGAGTCAATACAAATCAGATGAAAAGTTGAACAAATATTAAATTTATACTAGTATGTATTATACATGAGACTTTTTTTTTCCAGAATTTTGTAGCTGAAAGTTTGGGGTATGTGTTATACGCAACAAATTATGGTAATGTTTACAAAAAAGCTTTTTTTTTAAATTAAATCTTACCTGAAGCTATGTTCCATTTAAATGCGATGAGAAAATATATTTTACTTGTAGCATTTGACAAGATGAATTGGCAATGTACGGCTTACTCCTTGCCATGATGAGAAAATGCTCTAATTGTTCTTGAAATGCACAATACTCAATGGATTTAATTAATCCTAATGCTCTAAGTTGATGCAATTAATTTAAACTTAAAGAGATTATAGGAGATTAATAATTTTACTCTATATCTAGTTAACTATTAATACTTAATCTTTTTGCTCATGATACATTTTGTCTAAATAAAATACTAAAGATCAGACATTTAGTTAATCAGTCATTAATGTTTCTTTGAAATTAATTATTAACAAATTCCCAATTTAAGATTGATTGATTTTAATGGCATGTCCAGGGTTATTTTATGCCTATAAGTAAAGGAATCATGCTCCTTTTATGTTCATATTTACATTTTTTGTGGAGTTGTTTCTTAAGAGGCTTTTTTTTGTACATAGTCCCATCAAATATGAAAAACTTTTAAAACAGATCTATTTAACCCATTAATGGAACCCTAATAGGTACTACCATTGCAGGACAGAGTGAACCTGGAAGTAAAGACAGTGAAGTAGTACTCCACACTCCCCCCAATCTCCAGAACAAGAACCTCACTATTAGATGCAGTTTAGTGTCATACACAGGACATCCCTTTGGGGAGGGGTCTTACCCCTCTGCAGGAGATATTCTAAGCCCCACAAAAAGAGTGAAAAGTGCCAGAAGTAATCTTCATAATTCCAAATAGTTAGAAGTGACTAACAAACAGCCAATCATAGACAAGCCAAAAGAAGTTGGCAATTATATACCTATGAAATATTGTCTGTAGATACTTTCTTTTTCTTGTCAAATTCTTTCATTCATCTGTTCATTTCTCATTATTTTCTACAGGAAATCAATATTTTCAATAGTACAGTTATTGTCTTCTTTTCTACAGGCATTTGTGAACACATTTTTAACTGGCCATCAACAGAAGATGACCAAACAATGTTATATTTCATGTGCCAAATTTTAATATTCTCATTTCTTTTTCAAGAGCATTAACATGGCAGTTTCCAATCTGACACAGGAAATTAAAAGGCATGCTATGTTTGTGGCACTTAAATGCCAACTACAAGTCTGAGATAGCCAGCTTCTTCAAAGTGATCAACTTATTAGTGTTGTAATGGAGCAAGCTGAAGGCCACCAATAGGGAACCCTCTGTCAGCAGGGGTTAGGATTAATGACTGTATCTCCTGCAGAAGAGTACTACTACTGATTCACTAATTAAATGGCCAACTTTTTCTTGTTATACAAATTTTCCCTAGGTTTTTGTATTTTGCACTTTTAAACATCCATCATTGATTTAACATCACTAATATCATCCACATAAACCTGATGATGGTTCATTAGAACTGAAATACTGTAGTGTCAACTTTGCTTCTCAATAAATCTCCCCTACTTGAATTAACTTGTTATCAATTTTTCTTTATATATGGTCGGATTACACTATTATTTACTTATATAATTAATTGGGGTATATCACTAAACTACATCTGATGGTGAGATCTAGGAGTATGGAGCACACCTACATTGCTATTACTCCTAGGTCCACTCTGACCCAGAGCAGTTGTATCTGTTAGGAGTCTTATCTTCAGGTCAAATAGATCTGTCTAAAAATTATTCATATTCAATAAGAATAGTTAATGCCAATTAACTAAATTATTTGTATTAAGAATAGTTACCTTAAGCTAAGGATTACTATTAGTTAATTAAAACCATATGAATTTGAGCAAACAAATGACTATTTTCTTAAAAAAACTCATGAAACCATATAATAATTAGTATTAGATTAGAATAGATGAAACCATACAACTGTGTGCAAATTATTTGTAATAGGTTTGGTTTCTTTGTTTAATGGTATATCAACCTTCATGAGTTATTAAATGCCACAGACATCTTTGTCAGAGAGCAGTAGTGGTAGTATTCAACCCATAAATGGGGGGATAAGGGGGTTCATGCCTTTCCCATGCAAACTAGTTTGAAAGTGAACATAATGGCATGCCTGGAGTTCTAACTCACATACGACAATATAGCAGTTCAGCAAGTTAACCACAACGCCATGGGGAATTCCCCCAATTCGTATTAAATAGGAATACTTAATATCATATAGTTGTGTGCAAAAAACTTTTAAGAAGCAACTATACAAAAAATTTTAAATAAAAATGTATAATGAACACAATTTTCACCATCACAGTGGGTTAGAGTGAACTGGGATGTAATGGCAATGAAGTGGGTACAGCACACTTCCCCAGAGCTCCAGAACTGACACATAAACACCAGATACAATTTAGTGTCATATCAGGGACATTTAGAAAAACATTGTCTTATAAAGTTTCTAAATTGACAAAAGTATATTTTATCTTGATCAGCAGTTTGTTTATTAGCCATAGAAAATTAAAAATTTTACGTGATATCTAAGACGCTCAGAAGCTTTTTTTGTAGAATACAATCTGTTTTCTTACAGAATAAGACAAAAATCAAAAGTTAAAAGATTTCTAGTGAGTGAGAAAATAACATTGAGTATATATATATATATATATATATATATAAATATATACACACACACACTGATTATTTGTTTATAGTAATAGGCACCCCAAACTTTGGATTATGAAATTCAGAAGAAAAAAATCTTTTTTGTTTAATATGCACCGACTTCTTAGAATTCGTAGCAGTTAAATTTAACATATGTTCAAATTTTCATCCAGTTTATATTGATTGATTGATTTTAATGGCATGTCAACTTGTGTTGGATTATTTTAGGCTCAGTGGTAAGGGATTAATGTTTATCATATGTTCATATTTATATTTTTTGTGTAGTTGGTTTTTTTGCACATGGTCCTATCAAACAAATAATTTTTAAACATATTTATTTGACTCATAGATGGGATATAAACAGATACTACCACTCCGGCTCTAAGTAGACCTGAAAGGAGTATACCACTCTTCAGATCTCTAGAACCTGTGCCCTAATACCATATGCAGTTAAATGTTATACCCAAGACACTCCTTTTTTTTGGAGGGGAGCCATACTTCTCTGCAATGGATACCGTCAACATATTCTAAGCCTCATTTATAGAGCTCCCATGTTGTATTGACTAAAAATAAGCATTTATATAGTTTACATTATGTTTTAAAACACAAAATCAACACATTATTTAGAGCAAACACATGGACATGTTCACACATCAAGTTTGTGGTGAAAATAAGCACACATTATGAGAAATGAAAGTTGGCAACTTTAGATGAGGGTGACCTGAAGGTTCCTTTTTCAATAGCTACTACACCAACGTGCAGGGGAGGATGCTATATTTTACCCTTGATCTGTACTTTATAATACTGTGTTAAGCAAGGCAGTATCAAGTACCATTTTTTGAGTCTTTAGTATGACTTGACCTAAGATGGAACCCTGGTCTCCCAGACCATTCGCGAACTCTCTACTCATTAGGCCAATGGCAGACTGATATTCTAGTGGTTATTTCTTTATAGTGATATAAAACATAAGTTAAATATAAATGTCATGAGGTCTATCTCTGATACAAGTAGCAGTGAAGCAATCTAAAATGTACCTAATATCTATGTCAGGGGACTCAAGTTCAAAAAGGCCATTTAATGTTGGGGGAGAGGCACAGTGGGTCAAAATTTGAGATAAAGTGGGGTGTGCATGATTTCCTCTTGTTATCTGTTATCTGAAATACAGCTGATAGGCCATTATTTTTTTTCATCAAAACAAACATGCATAGGAATTAGTACAAAAAGGAACAAATTCTGTTTCAAATCTTCCTTAATTCCATCATTACTTTTGATAAATCCCCCCTCCCATTTTCACCTTTGATAAATTCTTTTTTTCCCCCATTTGATTGTATTTTATAGGTAAATTACAATAAATCATACTATAGATATTATTAAAATAGAGAAAACAAAAGCAAAATTCAAAGTTTTAAAGAAATCACAAATATGATTTAACAATCTGCCCTCAAACATTTCCTCAGATTTTCTATTTGTGTGTGTCGTCTGTCATCGCAGGTACACCTTCCACATGAAAATATGAATTGACAAACGTATTTCTTCATATGTTATGAAACAAAACAACTTTTCTCATATTTTGTTATTTATGTTAGTTGTCTGTCATCTCAAGTACACTCTGCATACCAATATGAGTTGTCAAATCTACCTCTTCTTAAAGTATGAAATAAACCACCAAAAAATATTCATGTTCTAATTTAATTTCCTATAATCTGATATAAACACACAAACTTGAAAACTTGAAAAATAAAATAAAAAATAAAAAACAGTCTTCCATCGTCTTTAACAAAACTTGCTTGAATAATAATTTGCTGCCTAAATATACACTCTTCATATACATATATATCAGGAGAATAGGCTCATTGGCTAGTGGGTAGAGTGTTTACCAGTGGTCCGGGAGACTGGAATTAAATCTCTGGTCACGTCATACCAAAGACTTTAAAAATGGTACTTGATATTTCTTTGCATAACACTCAGTAATATAAGGTACGTATCAAGGGTAAAGTGGAGCAATCCAGAGAAAGGAGTAGCGACCTCCCCTACACCTCGGTGTGGTAGCTATTGAAAAGGGAGCCTTCTGGTCACCCTCGAGTATGGTTGCCAAATTTACTTTATATCAGGAAATGGGTGGTTTCATCTTCACACCATGAAACTGCATCAAAATTTTTTACAAAACCAAAATTGTTCGGTTTAGTGCAATTACTACTGAGTATCCAGACTTTCTGATTGAATAAAATTTAATTTTAATACCATTTATACCATTGTAAGAGGAAAAGATTGAACAAAAATATGATAAAAACATTTTAATTGACTAGTTTTAGGAAATAAATGTTAAATTTATTTGTTTACAAAAGAAATGAAGAAACTGGAAATTCAACAGATATGACACGCGGAAATCTTTCATATGATAGAATGTTTTCAAATAGAAAAAAGGGAAGTACGACACGATGTCTGAAATCTATTTGTTTCCGTTTACAAAAAATACTTTTTGTGATAAAATCAAGTTAACAAAAAATAGTGAATAGAAATAAAAAAAATAGTTGTCAGTTTCGCCATGATGTTAGATTTTATTTTATTTAGAAAGATTATTTTATCTTCTTTCCAGCCATATAAATATTTAAAGATTGGACCAGAAATACACAAGAAAGAGCGAATTGAACGAACAAGGTTGCAAATTTGTCAATCTCAAACGAAATCAGATATCAACTAGAAATGCTATGATTACATAAAATGAATGGCTACCTTAGAAAACAAAAATACTAAATTAAAAACCGAATTGAAAACTGCGGTATCAAGGGAAAAAATGAAACCGATACTAAAACAAATTGTCAAACCGCCCGACGCTGCTCGCACGGACTTCTCTGTCTCTCGATATCCGTCTCTATTGCCCATCACTTCCGGTTGGTCTTTCAGGCTACATCCTGTGTCCATACAGAGCTGTTGTTGATAAGTTCTAGCTGTTACTACACTTGTGCGTCCGTGTGTCGCTTATGAGTTCGTCCTTGCTACTCCGGCAGTGTTCAGAATGTCTAGTTCGTCTAATTTGGATGGTCTTCGAGATGGGTGGTAGGTGGCCGTACAACTGTTTTGTGGGATGTTGCTTCCAGGATTCGTTTAATATAACTCGAAGCATCATTATGCGATAGCCGTCAAGCATTTTCTCCATACGTTTAGTCAGCGTCCAAGTTGTGCATCCATACAGTAGTATGGACAAGACCGCTGCTTAGAAAAAATTGCGTTTTATCTTTATCTTCCATATGACCGATAGCTTATAGATAGATGTCCATGCCTTCGCCAGTCACGTACTGATGTCATTTTCCGTAGATAAGAAGCTGCTTCCGAGGTAGGTGAACTTGTGCACTAGTTTCAGAGAGCCATCATTTAGTATAGAGATATCGCCCCTTTGATTAAAACACATGTACTCCGTTTTGTCATGGAGGCATATGTCACCTGCTACCCGCTCCAGACTATGTAGCAGGAATTCGATTAGGGCGGGTGTATTTGCCAGAAACGTAGTCCACATCAGTAATAGTTCGTGCAGGGTATCGTCTGCTTCTTCCCTTTTTCAGTGTAAAGCTATTTTCTTTCATTAAATCTATCGACGTCCGAAGTACCCTGTTTAAGCAGATTATCAACAGGTATGGTGCTAATGTGTCCCCCTTGCAGTACACCTGCGACAATGTCTGCGTCTCCATCCGGTAAGCGTGCTTTTACTTTCGTGTTTTTATAGATCATCATTATGGCTGCAACGGTCTCCCAGGGTAGACCGTAGGCTCGAAGTATTTGCTCCATATTCCCTCTGTGTATGAAGTCAAATACCTTGGAGAAATCAACAAATAAGAGTGAAGCTTTGGGGTTTTTTGCACGAACACCTAAAATTCAACGGATTGTCAGAATCTGTGGTGTTGAGGACAGATTCCCACGAAAGCCATTTTGGTTTTTCCTAAGAATTTTCTCAATTTCAGGTTCATTGCAGTTAAGTAGCAGAGTATTGTAAATCTTAGTCGTTAGTTCTTGTAAATTCCGAGGTCACCTTTCTTGGGAAAGGGTAGAATATATATATATTTATTTATTAGCTTGAATATTGTATAATTCAGCAGCAAATTATTACAAAGGCGTGTTTTGTTGAACATGATAGGACACTTTTCATTTATAGTTTTTGATTGTGATTGTAGTTTCTCAAGTTGTGTTTTATTTTTCGTATTTCAAGGTCAAGATGGTGTAGAAATTATCCCATGTTTTTGACCCAAGCACTTTCAACCATACTTTGGTCGTCTTCAGGAGTCGTCGTTTGTGGTGGCTATTTAGTTTAAGTATTACTTTTTTGAATTGAGATTTTGAGTTGATTTCTATTTTTTCATTCTTCGAATTGATTCGTAGCTTCAAATCAATTCAGAAAAGAAATACTTCAACTAAATAGCCACCACAAACGACGACTCCTGAAGACAACCAAGGTATGGTTGAAAGCACTTGGGGAAAAATACGGGACAATTTTTACGCCAACTTGACCCTGAAATTCGGGGGAAAAAACTTGAGAAACTACAATAAAAACTATTAATAAAAAGTGTTCTATCACGTTAAAAAAAAAAAAAAAAAAAAAAAAAAAAAACATGCCTTAGCAATATATATATAAGCTGTCTTCTCGGTTTCGAATGTGACCACCTATTGTGTTTTGCAATTCCTTTCTTACTCCCTATTTTTTTAGGTTGTATGCACCTGCAGATCACTTTTTAAGTCGGCCAAATTGCGGTAAATTTTACCACAAACTGGGCATTCGGTTGCTTTGGATCACATGAATGTTATGATGCAAAGCAGTTAGACATGTTTGCGCATATGGCTTTTAAAACTAGTAAGTGAGAGACAAGGTTTTTCACATAATTTACAGTTGATATGGTGACTTTGTGGACCTGGTGTTGGTCCTTGTTTGCCCTTACGAACTGATCGTTTGTAAGTAGCATAGGAGTAGTAATCCAACCGATTTTTTCTGGTGAGGAAGGTGGTGAGACACTCTGCAGGATGAAAAACAAGAACTGTCAAAGGGCTTTTTTTTTTTGCTCAACGGCCATCTAGCACATCGTTATTTCTGGGAGTGTCTGGACCTCATTTTTTGTCATGTTGCCCAACTAGGTGGACAACTCTTTTATATATATATATATATATATAGGGGCAGAGGGAGCTCCTTAACTATGGTGAAAGCAACCCACCCAGAACAAAGAAAACCCTGATATATAACCATACCCTGATGTACACGTGTACTCTATTCGAGGGAAAACTCACACACACACAAACATATACACCAATACAAACACACACACACAAACATATATATATATATATATATATATATATATATATATATATATATATATATATATATATACACACACAAACATGATATGTAAAACTCACACACGCACAAACATATACACCAATACAAACACACACACAAACATATATATATATATATATATATATATATATATATATATATATATATATATATATATATATATATATATATACAAACATGATATGTACCCGCTTATTCTCCCCTGTTTTGGGTCAAACAGTACCACTACTGTCCTTCTACAAGGTTGTTTTGGGATTAAATAACTGGTGAAGGGTGATAGGCTATTAAATAAAGAAACCAAGCATACAAACACAGAGTATACACACACACACACACATATATATATATATACATACATACATACACACACACATTTACACAAGCTCTTTTCAAAAAATTTTGATTAAATTTATCTAGTCATTTCAGAGACCTTTCTTATCTTACATAGACAATAATCAGTTGTTTTATTTTTCTTCCTTTTATTTTTAGTCAGTCAGTAAAATGAGAACAGTTTTTTCTATCTGAAACATTTAATGTTAATGAATCATCTACTTTTACTCACATGTATTATTTCAGCTACCATTCTTGCTGACTTTGTCAAATGCAATGTCTTTGTTAAAGAAGTAATTTTCTTTCCTATTGCCACACTGTACACAATTATTTTCCAGCCAGTCCTAGTTTTATTTTCACAAACAATGTCTACTAGCTAATGGTCATTTGACAAGCTCATGTAAGTGTTCAATACTTTTGTTGAGGTAGGCTGTATTTATTTTGCATAGAATATATATATATATATGTATGTCACTTTATAATTATTAAAAAAAACAAAAAACTTTTTCTTATTGCATATGTATAAATTTGTTGTTGATATTCAGTAATAAACAATAGTGAAAGATGTTACAGAAAAATTGGTATCATAGCATAATCTGATAATTTTCATTCAAATGATTTCATTTTAAAAGCATGTGTAGAAACAACAGAAAACTCTGTTTTAGGTTTCTTTCTTTTCAGATACAGAAATGCCATTCACTGAAAAAGAAAATGTATTTAAACATTAAACCTAAAATTTTGAATTGTTTCTACACATGCTCTTAAAATTTGAGATCTTTTGAATGAGAATTGGTCAAGTGATTAGAAATTATATAAATTTTCCTCAAACACCCTGTATATCTCAAATGATGTCAAAATTTCTGAAATACACTGTATAATTCAATCTAAATTATAGTTCAGGAACAATCACAGTCTACAATTCATTGTTTATAATTCCTTGAAATTACAAAAATATAGCATAAAAGAAAAAAAAAAATGAAAAAATAGCAAGTTTTCTATCTAGAAAACAGTGAAATGAGCCAGCATCTTTTGTGATTTTCAAATAGTGCAGTTTTGATGTGCATTGCAATGTTTTGGGAAAACAAGTACTCTGCAACAGTTAGATGATATATGGATAGTTGTTGACAGATCTTCATTTAAAAAAATCAATAAATTCTTCTTTGAAAGCTGATAAGACTAACTTCCCACCCTTAATAAAACAAAAGGTTAGATACATTTGTATATATCTACTTCATAGCCTGGAGCAGGCAGCAAGAAGCATCAGTCTCCACATGAACTCAAATAAAATAGAGATCATGTGTTTTAATCAAGATGGTGCCATCTCCTCATTAAATGGCAAACATCTAAAATTACAAAAGTTAATTGAAAAGTTCATAGGCTAATGATGATATTCTCATAGAGTGTGGCCAAATAATAAAGTTTATTTTTCCAAATAGTCCTCCTTGCAGTCTACACACTTCTTCCATCAGTGTTGCAGTGTTTGGATCCTAATGGTTAAAAAAGTCATCAATAGCAGATATGATGCCCCCCTCCCACATGAACTTTTCAGCACACTCTCATAATAGACCCGTTCACATATGTCAGTAGCAATCTCATTCACTGTCAACATATGCATAGATATTTCATGGAGTGCTACTGAAAACTTATTGATAATATGGATATCTGATCTCACTGATAAAAAAGGAATTAGTCCGAGCTGTAGCCATATTAATACTAAAGTATGGTTTCACCACTTGGACTTTAAAATGCTTGGAGAAAAAGCTATCATTACAAGGATGCTGCATGCTGTTTTCAACAAATCCAACCGGTAGCACCCTAAAAAACACCAGTTGTATGGCCACTTATATAGATCATTTACAAGATGGTATGTAAGATGAGCAAGACATGCAAGGCACTGCTAGAGAAGTAAAGATTAACTTATAAGAGACATTTTCCTATGTACTCCTAAAAATGGACACATCAGTAGTGGCTAACCAGCAAAACCTTAGTCATTAACTCTGTGTGGATACTGGATGCCATATAGAGGGCTTACTAAGAGTGATAGTGGATAGGTTGGTTGGTCATTTGGGTTTTATGACATATCAACCTTTGTAGGTTATTTAATGCCAAATCCAATTTTAAACAAATAATCAGTTCTATTTCAAACAATTCAGATTAGCATGAGTACACAGTTTAATCGTCAAAAACATTTCTATTTCAAGCTATTCACTTTAATAAAGCAGATCTAATTCAGTTTAGTATAAGTACAGATTTTGTTTACAGACAGTTAAATGTCAAAACAGTTCTATATTAAACAGTTCAGTTAAGCATAAGTACAGTTTCAATGTCAAAAACAGTTCCATTTCAAACAATTCCTTTTAGCATAAGCATGCAGTTTAAATGTAAGTACAGTATAATTGTTAAAAACATTTCTATTTCAAGCTATTCAGCTTAGTCAAACAGTTCTAATTCAAACAATATAGTTTAGTATAAGTATGCAGGTAGTTCCATTTAACCCATAGATAGGGCCCTATCAGGTGCTACCATTCCGGGCCAGAGTGGACCTGGGAGCAATGGCAATAATGGGGTGCTCCACATTCCCCAAAGCCCAAGCATTACTAGAACCTCACCATCAGATCGTTTAGTGTCATATCCAGGACACTCATTGGGATGGTCTTACCCCTCTGCAGAGGTGCAGTCGGTGTATTCTACAGCCCCAGCCGACTAGGCAAATAGACAATAGGGATAGATGGCGAGAGCATGACAAGACGACAATGATATTTTGCCTTTTTATATTGACAGGTCTTATGGGAGAGAATTTGTTGTTTATAGTGAGGAAATATTCTAATAAGTACCTTTTTACACTATTTTCTGGCTGCTCTTGTCACTTTCTGATAATTGTCATCCTATACAGCATAGAAATGTGCTGGAACAATCATTTATCAATGAAGATTTAGGCAAGTCATTGATGATAGCAAATAAGTTTTTTGTAGACAAGCTTTAAGTGGTTATATCCTGCGTTACAACTATCCAATACAACCCACACATAAGAGTTGTTGTAAGATGCTCATTATAAAAATAAAGGACAGAGTTTATTTTATTAAAGTTGAGGATAATTATTATTTTGTTTTTATCATCAGTTTACTATAGGTTACATGCTTGTTTACATTGAGCATGCTACAGAAGGCAGCTTTGGGTTCATTCAGAAATCTGATACTCTTAAAAGTAAGTAAAGTTGACAACCTAAGTCAAGGGTGACCCAAAGGCTCCCTCTTCAATAACTATTACACTGAGGTGTTTTTATATGGAGGGCTTCTATGATTTGTAGTCGTAGCTTATCAATTTCGTGTGCAATTATATTGGTATTTTCAACTAGAATTTTTCAAAACTTGAATTTAGGAATAGAATGGGTTTTAAGATGTAAGGCTATGGAGCTAGAATCATTAAGGTGCATTGTGAGTCGTCTGGAAAGAGTGGTAGTGGTAAGACCAATATTCGTACTATTTTCTTTGGAGACAGTCTCTCAAGGAACATTTGAACATATATACAATGTTTTTCCTATCAAGAGGTTCAGTGGCAGAGGAAGAGTTATTGGAAATAATTAGGTTGGAGGTTTTAAATTTGTTGTAGTAAATGATAAGTCTAACTTTTTTGGTAGGGTCGGTAGGGAGAACATTTTTTTGGATAAGGTTTTTTAATATTTGTTCATCAATTTTATAAGTACTATGAAATTGTTTTTTATAGTATAGGTTTATTGATTGTTTATGGTTTAGGTTATTGTCTATGTTGGGTTGTTCAGGTATATTAATGAATTGTTTAATTTTGGTATCAACAATATAGTTGGAAAACCTATTATTGATAAGGGTTCGCTTAATATTTTCAAGTTTGTTGAAGAGGATAGTAACTTAGCTCTGGAAATAAGTGTTTTTATAATTGCTCTTTTATAGCTGAAGGGGCATTCACTTTGGAAATTGAGGGTGCAGGGATTAATGTTAGTAGGTTTTTTATATGTGGAGGTGATAAATTGGTCAATATTGTTTGTGTCTATTAGTACACTAAGTAATGGAATTTTATTGTTGATGTTGATTTCTTGTGTAAAATTGAGAACAGAATTATTTTGAAAGGTCTCTTGTATTGTGTTAATTTCATAAGTGTCATTGGTAAGTAGGAGTATGTCATCAGCATACATTAATTAAATGTTAGGTTTAGTGATGGTATTAAAAACCTTATTTTCAAGGGCTGACATGTAAAAATTACTAAAAATGGGTCCCAAAACTGACCCCATTGCTATTCCATCCTGTTGGATATATATATCTCCATGGGGATCATAAAAAGGAACCTGAGCAGTACAGAGTAAAAGTATTTTCTGTAAGGTATTGGAATTGATTTTGAGTGGAGGGAGGGTTGGATGGTGGTAAATATTATTTATAATTATATTGATTGTTTCTACAACTGGAACATTTGTGAATAAATTTTCCACATCTAGAGAGGATATTATTCCTTTGTTTGGTTTGTGGGTTTTAAGGATTTCAATAAGTTCTTTTGTAGATTTAATGCTATAATTATGGGAAAGGTATGGGGTAATTAGATCGTGAATAGGTTTTGTAAGTTGGTATGTAGGTGTTGTTACCAGTGAAATTATTGGTCGGAGTGGATAGCCAGGTTTATGTATCTTAATTGTTCCGTAGATGTATCCAGGTTTGTAATCGCCAATTATTTTTGGTAATTTTATATTGTGAAGGTCAGCGTAATTAGTATTAATGAGTTTGTTAATTTTAGACTCGAGTTGGTTAGCTGGATTATGATTCAGTTTTGTAAATTTGTTTTTATCGTTGAGGATGATCTGTAGTTTAAAATGGTAATCAGATTTATTAAGTACAATATAGATATTGGTTTTATCAGATTTTTTTTATAGTAATGTCCAGATGTTTATGTAATTGTTCAGCTGTATTTTTAGTTGTCAGGTTAGAATGGTGGAATAATTTTGTTTATTGTTGCATCTATTTTTAGTAGCTTCAGCTTTTAGAAGGTCTCGTAATTGAGGTTTAGTTTTGACCTGGTTTTATTCTTGGAGTTTTAGTACGTTCTGATATGAGATTTCAATTTGTTTCTGTACATGGTTGAATCCAATAAAAAGACGACAGGTTGGACCCAAGTTGAGGAAATCTTTCTGTGGTTGTGTTAGTTCGTGGTCGGAAAGGTTTAGAAATTTATCATTATTATTTGGAAATAGAAGCCATTATAGAGGTTGTTAAGTTTCCTTTGTATTTTGAGTTTATGCTGATAGTGATTTTTTTCAATAATGTATGACAGTTTGTGTTCTATGGTTTGTAATAGTTGAGAGAGAATTTTTTAATTTGTTACAAACATTATGTGCGTCAGTATTTAGGGAGTTTATGTTTTCTTTATTGTAGCTAATTTGTCTTTTTACAAGACTACAGTGATACTTTTGGGTGTCAGTGTTGTGGTGAACTGCAGGATTATGTATTTTGAAGTATGTGCAGTTAGGTAGCAGTAGTTCATTTAGGCATGTTTCATTAAATAGTAAAGACACATTTTGTCTGTATAATTTAATTAAGATACTTTCGAGTTTCCTGATAAGTGTCTGGGTTTCAGGTTGGAATTACAATGCACCTCAATGATTCTAGCTCCATAGCCTTACATCTTAAAACCCATTCTATTACTAAATCCAAGTTTTGAAAAATTCTAGTCGAAAACACCACTATAATCGCACACAAAATTGATAAGCTATGACTACAAATCATAGAAGCCCTATGTAAAAAACAAAAAAAACTCAAATCAATACAATCAATTTGGAAAATAGCAAAAATATTTTGACATGCCTTTAGAATATTTTTTTTTTAATATTCCATATTTCTTGATGATATTCTATTTCTATTGATAGCATTCTGTTTTTAAATTCATCAGCAACTCATTTTTATCCAACTTTGTGTTTGCATATTTTTGTTATGTTATAAAAAACCAAAAACTTTCAAAACTCATTTAAAAACAACACTCTTTACACATACAACTCCTGATGATGGCCTATGAAAGGTCCGAAAGTGCTCGGGACAATTTTGGTAAATTCATCCACCTAAAACCAAGACACTAATCAGGAAACTTGAAAGGATCTTAATTAAATTATCCAGACAAAACATGTCTTTACTATTTAATGAAACACACATATAAAATTGACTCTCCTGTCAATCTTAATGTATAAGGGCACAAGAGTTCAGTAAAAATAAGAACTGTCAGACAACCTGCACCAGTTATTTATTTTAAGTAATAAAGGTTTGTGTAGAACCAGCCACCCTTCTTGAATAAACTGATAACAGAAGATTGGTTCACTTAGGAGCCACAGATTCCTCTGAATAACACTTCTTAGGCTTTAAATACAGAGTTTTTCCTTTTAGACCATTTATCCTACTAAAGCTAGAGAGCCCAATCTACTCTCTCTCTCTATTATATATATATATATATATATATATATATAATGAATAAGTGATAAGATGAATAGAAACATTGCTTTTATGATGTTTATCTAATATTGTTCTCAACTAATTTTGACCTTAGGCCATCATTAGGAGAAAATGTTTTTGTGGAAAAGAAAGGAAGTTTTTTTAGAGAGTTCTTAAAGATTTTTAAGAAATAAAAGAAATTTTTCAAGTTGCTGATATGTTACATGAAAAACAATATCCATCAGTTTAATGAAGAATGTCATCTGATGAAACTGTCTTATTGACAAAGAAACATTAAAAATACCAAGACCCAGCAACGCAAAACCCACCCACTTTTATCTGCGACCTAATATACATAAAACGAACAACCCTAGAAGACCAATAATTTTCTCAATTAACTGTCACACAACCAAACTATCTAAATATGTAGATCACTACATACAACCACTTGCCAAGGAAGTAAAGTCCTACATATACGATGGATTTCCTAAACAAAATCAACAACATAAAAACAATACCACAGGATGTGAGTTTAGTCACAATGTATCTCAGATCCTTATACTCTAATATCAAACACATTGAGGTGGTTTTAGTTTAGAGAGAACACCTCAACAAGATAATAACAAAAAAAAAACATATAAGCAATAACAACACTAATACAACCCATCCTAACATTAAACGACTTCAACAGTCGAGAATTCATACAAACAAAAGGATGTGCCATGGGCACTGTTGCAGCCTCTTCATATGCAACCATCTATATGGACAAATTTGAAAACATACACATCTACCCAGAAATTAAGAAAGATTGCTTCTTTGACATAAGATACATTGATGACATATTCATTATATATACAGGTGCAGAGATAAAACTGAACAATTTCCTATCCAAACTAAATATGGCTTAAGACTCAATCAAATTTGACCATGAGAAGTCTACACAATTATATTTTTAGACACACTGACAAGAACAGACAACTACAAACAAAATTACATATAAAACCCACCAACAAACACAACTATCTCAATTAAAGATCTTCTCACCCCAAACATCTCAACAACAACCTTCTCTTCTCATAAGAGATCAGACTAAGAAGAATCTGCACAGACGACAACCAATTAAAAAGACAAAGCGATGAACTTAAATAACAGTTTTCAGCTTGGGGATATTTCCATATTTAAATCGAAAAATAGACAACCAAAGATATCCCTAAGACACCCTAAAGCTAAGATCGAAAGGGAAGATGAATCATATCCCCTTCGTAACAACATGTCCAAATAATGAAGAACTGTTGGGACAGTTTGAGAGTAAACCCCAACTTAAAAGATATTTTTCAAGACCCAGATATACTAACCTATCATTGACCAAATAACCTCAGAAAAAAGATAGGTAGCAATAATATAAATAAAGTAATCCATAGGAAACCCACAATAAAATCCAATAGATTTTAACAACCATGCAATATCAAGAACAACTCATGCTACAAATACCTCAAATTAACCAACCCATTCATTGGTTTCCCCAACCAAAAAGACTTTTCAACTTTACCACAAATTAAACTACAAAAGCAAAAATATAATTTATTTACTGGAATGCACATGCTGCCAAAACAATATGTTGGAAAGTCAGAAAGGCCGTTTTATTTTAGACTAAATAACTACAGCAGACACAGGATCAAATCTATAGATCAGAACAATCTAATATTAGTCGAACAAGACTTTTACACAAATAGTCATGATTTCAACACAGATGCAAAATTCGCCATCATAAAAAGAATAGAAAAAGATACAAATATGAAATCAATAACCCTGAAAAAAAAAGAAAAAAAGAAAAGACAAATGGATAAAAAATCTGAAAACAAAGAGCATTTGGATTTAATATGAGCCTTAATCACCTTAAAAGAATAAAAATTTGACAACCATAAACACCTATGCAAACAAATAAACCAACAATAACTAGCTGAATTCACATAAACAAACAAGCAGATAAAATCATGGTTAATTTGAATCACACTCCCTAAACAGGTGCTCACACAAGAGAGAAACAGATTATATATATATATATATATATATATATATATGAAACTAACCAAAGATACTTTGATCAGACAACATTCTTCAGACTAATGGATATACTACACCAAGAGTACCTTTTACTTTGCTTTTCACATGGCATATCAACTCTGGTAAAAAAAAATTCAATTTTTTTAGAATTTAAATAAAAAAAAATAAAATAAAATAAAATAAAAACTAAAACTTTCTTAAAAAAAAAAAATGGATTAAAAATAGAATAAAAATAAAAAATGGGAAAAAAAAAAGCTTCCTGTTTTGTTTTTTTTTCCGAAAAAACTTTTTCATCTGACAATGACCAAAGGTCAAAACCAGTTGAGAACCATCAAAGAATAAACTAGATAAAAGTAGTATTCCTTTTTGCCTTATGACTTTAGCTCATATTTATATATTTTACACAAACATAAACACACACATTCCACACAAACATATATATATGTGTGTATATATATATATATATATATATATATATATATATATATATATATATATATATATACACACACACATATCTATATCACTGATATAATATATAAATATCACTAATATAAATATATACATTCTTAAATATCACAAGGTTCAACAAAAGAAAGAATCACGTAAATTACAGATTTTAGGACGTACATTATTGATCCAAACATCTTGAGACTGAATTTGTGACTAGTACTCTTAGTAACAATGGTTTTTCATTAAACCTTGTACAATCTGTAATAAGAATCAAAATCTCTAATTTCAATAAAATCAAAACAGTCTCCACACTAAAATGTCCTGTTCATCTATGCCTTCCTAGGCGAGTTAATATTAGCAATAAGTTCACTAAGCAAATTTCATCAGTTGTACAACGGTGTTATTTTTCAACTAATATACAAGTTGTATTTTTTACTAAACCAATTCTAACATCTATCAAAAGGATGTTCTCTCTTCCCATCATAATGGCTCTGTTGAATTGTGATTGTGGCTTGCACTATATAGAAAGAACTAATCAAAGGTTAGATGTTAGGATCAAACAACATGTACCTAAAAAAATCCAGAATTTTACCTACTTCCCTACAGACACTTTGAATAATACATACGTGTCTTCTATCACAGATCATCTGATAAATAAATATAAGTGCAGCAACACATTTAGTGTCAACTTATTCTCCATTCTAAGCAACGCACACACTCCATTTCATCAAAAAATTCTAGAAGCTATATCACATCAAGACAGACTTCCATCTATAAACAGAGGGAATGTTGGCTTAGACTTAATGTACTTTCTATCTACCCACTTTTCTCTTGCTATTCTCCACTCCCTACATATAGTTGCACTTCTTTTTTTTTTTATCTTAGAATTACCTTGGTTATAGCATGGACGAGCAAGGTACAAAACCAGTTCACTCGCTTTTCTTTTTCATCTTTGATACTGCAATTCTCCTCACAATCAATAAAGATCATCTTTTTAAAGCTATTTTAAAATTCTCTTTCACAAATAAAACTTTTATGTGTATCTATATATATATATATATATATATATTATTGTGACAGTTTGACACTTAGTGTTTTACTTTTTAACTGTCACAGCTAAGAGCATGTAGATCTTAATTAGTCTACATGCTCTTAATTTACTAACAACATAATGTTTACTGCACAGATTATCCTGACAATGATGAGATTATAATAATTTAGCTTATATAACGTATGTACATAGATATACTTAATGTATTTTCCTTGTAATTTTCTTTCCTAGAATTAGCTAGTTTTACTTTTCTTATGACTATTTATATAAGTCAGCTATCTTTTGGGAACAACAACAGATAAACTTAATCATTAACAAAATAGACAATTTATGATATATTCATTTCAGAACAATTTATCTATAGTATGTTCTCGATATTATAGACATGAAAAATCGTAAATCTGGTTCAATGTTAAGCAAAAAGGATTAAATATTGGTTGGTTTTATGGTACATCAAGCCTTGTTGGGTTATCAAATGCTGAAATCAGCCATTTTTAAAGCAATTCTATTGTTTCAAGTAACTAATAATAATTTGTAAGCAATTGTCTGGTTTCATGTATTACTATTTAATACCAATAATCACAAGAATTTACATGGTTTCAAATAACTATTCCTATTTATTTTGTTTGCACACGGTTATATGGTTTAAATTATTCCAATCTTATACTAAGAATTTTCTAACAGATCTACTTAACCCATAAATAGGATTAAAAAGTACTACCACTCCAGGCTTTTGAAAGTGTGCTAAGTATAATGATTATCATAGCAGGAAATGGAATTGACAGCCCAAGTTCAAATACTGGATGAAGCTATTTTGTATTTCCCTTTGCATTAATGTCCTTGGGAAAGGCATGAATCCACCTGTTCCCTCTACAGCTATGAGTAAATAGTAGGTAAGACTGATTTCTTTATCTTTGGTTAGGCAACTTGTCTGGAGACATTGCACAAGAGATGAAACTTAAAAAAAGGAACTGAACAAAATAATACCATAAGGACTAATTACATTAAAGAAAATTTGAACAGTAAGAGTGAGCTATGTTGTGATAAAGATAAAACAGTTAATTACACAAGTGAATGTAGCAAACTAGTAAACATGACTGGGTGGGAAAGCTGATTCACTGGGAATTGTGCAAGAGATAAATTTTATTATACTGAATAATAGTCAATTCATAAACCAGAATCAATCATAGAAAATGAAATATAAGATTCTCTGGGAATTTGAAATAGAAACATCACCCAATCCAGGACAGAATACCTGATATAGTTTTAAGTAACAAAAAGAAAAAAAAATTGTCACAGGGTGATTGTGTTATTCTATCAGACCATAGAGGGAAAGTGAAGGAAGGCAAAAAAAATTGAACAACTACTATGACCTTACCAGAGGACTAACAAAAGTTGTGGAATATGAAGGTGACAGTAATACCAATCATAGTTGGAGCCCTTAAAACAACCATCAAGAACCTGGAAAAGTGAGTGGGTGAGGTGGAGATTCGAGGAAAAATTGAGACCATCTAGACCACAGCACTACTAGCATTGGTTAGGCTACTTAGGAGAGTCTTGAAGACATGAGCAGACTTAATGTCACTCAGACTCCAATAAAAAAAACAAAAAAAAAAAAAAAAAACAGGGCTAGTGTGAAAAATTCACAAAAAATAAATATAATAATAATGCTTGCATAAAGTTATATAGTTTTAAGGATACCTATTCCATATTAATAATTTTCAAACCAATCTATTTGATTCATAGATGGGATCCTAACAAGTACAACCACCCCTGGTCAGAGTGGGCCTGAGAGTAATAACAATGAATAGGTGACTCCACATTCACCAAAGCTTCAGAACTAGAGCCTCACAGCTAGATGCAGTCATGCCCAGGAGACAACTTTTTAGGAAAGATATATCAGAGTGAGTCAAAAGTTTTACAATATTTTGGTATGTGCTATTTAGCAGCACGAATATCATATGGCTGAAGTAGTTCAAGTCATAGTAGGTACCCACAATAGTTAGTAGTGTCACTGTAGTTGGTGCACTGACATGTGCATTGATTCACTCCAGATGGATGATTTGAAAGCCAAACAAATGAACATATAACATGGTCTAATTTAGGAACTGGACCATAATGCTGTGAAAGCAACCAAAAACATTTTTTGTATGAAAAGATGAAGCAGCAGTTGATTAGTTATCATCATCATGTCACACCATCAGCCCTTGATATCCCTGACCCTTTCTCACCAGCCTTCTCTATCGTCCATCACTTCCAGCAGATCTTCAAGGCTACATCCCATATTGGCACAGAGCTGTTGTATGTAGGTTCTAGCTGGTTGTCCTGCCTTTGCTTGTCCATGTGAAAGAGTCCACAGGAGTATATCACTTATGAGTTCGTCCCTACTTCTCCAGCAGTGTCTCACATGTCTGGTTTGTCTAACTTGAATAGTTTTTGCCTCCAGGACTTGTTCAATAGAGCTCGCAGCATTCTTGTGTAGTTGCTGTTAACCTTTTTCTCCATACGTTTAGTCAGCATCCATGTAGTGCATCCATACAACAGTATCGACACGACTGCTGCTTGGGAAAGGATGTTTCATTTTATCGGTCAGGTCTGACTTCTATATGACCGATAGCCTATCGATAGCTGTCCACGCCTTTGCTAGTCATGTGTTGATGTCTGTTTCAGTTGATGAGACACTGCTTCCTAGGTAGGTGAAGTTGTCGACTAGTTTCAGAGAGCTACCGTTTATTCAGTACAGTAACCTGATAGTTCTGAAATTTCATAAAGTCAGCAAGAACTTTGACAATCAAAGTCAAGTAGACCTAAATGTATGAATTCCAATGCTGTGTTCCAAGCCATAGAGTCAAATTCAACAAGTAACAACCTGAGAGTATCAGGCGAGCTTGGCATCTCACAGTCTGATGCAGTTTGTCATTTTCATCTGGAGCTGCAGAATTTTGCCTCTCATTACCAAAATGTTACAAAACTTGTGAATTTCTACAACAATTAATTTCTTGAATCTATTGAATCAGACGCAATAAATTTCAAATATTAAATAAAAATTATCACCATTACACAAGTTTATAATCTTTATCTATCTCTAATGCTTAGAAAAGAGAGAATTCCCCTTCCCTCACACACAATAAAACAAAAATACAGAGCAGATAATCAATTATAATCTGAGTGCAATCAATAATTTGAACATTTACAATAGCCTCATGTTCTTTATATTGTAATTTAGGTACTGCCTATGAACAATATCTGATTTAATAAAAATTCTATTAATAAAAGGAAAAAAAAAGTCTCTATATCTGTTTTCATCTTTTACATACAATTCTCAATAACAGAAGACTATCGTTTTTGAATAGACTTGTAGCCTCAAGTTGATCAATGGGCACATTGTATAGGAATAAAAATAGATTAAAATAAAGAATATTTTTAAAAAATTTTTAAATAATGTTCTCTAGATATAATGTTGGTATAATTTGATCTTTATTTTCATTATATGAAGTTCCTGGATTAAATTAACTGGTTAGTTAACTTAACAACATTTCAACCTTCAAAAATAGTTATTTGAAACCATATAATTTGCAAGTAAAAAAAAAAAAAAAAAAAAAAAAAAAAAAAAAGACCAACTTTGGCATTAAATAATAATGCCAAAGTTAGTCTTTTCTTTTTTTTACAAGCAAATTATATGGTTTCAAATAACTATTTTTATCTAATAATTATCATTTGTAAACAATTGTAGATTCAAGTAACTATTCTTAATACAAAGAATTGGCACACAGTAACACTCAGCATTATAAGGTATGGATCAAAGGTAAAGTGGGTCGATCCTGGGAAAGGAGTAGTGCCCTCCCCTACACCTTGGTGTAGTAGCTATCAAAAAGGGAGCCTTCAGATCACTCTCAACTACAGTCACCAACTTATATGATTTCAAATAACTAATAACGATAATCTTTAGTAAACACTTATAGCTTCAAGAAACTCTTTCTAATACCAATAATTTACGCAGTTATATAGTATCAAGTATTCTTATCTAACACCAAAATTTGCAAGCAATTATATAGTTTCAAGTAATTAATAATAATAAACAGTTTCAATGTCGGTTGTTTGGATTTTATGGCATATCAACCTTTAAACAGTTTCAAGAAACTATTCTTAATACAAATAATCTGCACACAGTTACATGGTTTTAAACATTGATCTCTAATATTAACCTATTATAAACCAAATTTTTGATTTTCCAATTTATAAAATTATTACCAGGAAATATATTAAAATAGATAGTAAGCACTGAAACATCCACCTAACTTTTATCAATGCAAAGTATACATTAGCTTAACGAAAATGTAAGTATTTAATGAGATTTTCATATTTATTTTAATTGTCCTCAAATGGGAACGTTAGGTTATAATGAGTTCATAATTTGTAAGCATTTGTATTGTTTAAGTAACTATTCCTATTTGATAATAATAATTTGATTGCTGGTTTGGTTTGGTTTGGTTTGGTTTGGTTTGGTTTTATGACATATCAACCTTTGTAGGTTATTTAACGCCAAATCCATTTTTATGTAAATAATCAGTTCTATTTAAACAATTCGGTTTAGCATGAGTACACAGTTTAATTGTCAAAAACATTTCTATTTCAAGCTATTCAGTTATATATAACAATTCAGTTTAGTGTAAGTACAGTTTCAGTGTCAAAAATAGTTCAATTTAAAACAATTCAGTTTAGCAAAAGCACGCAGTTTTAAACGTAAGTACAGTTTAATTGTAAAAAAAACATTTTTATTTCGAGCTATTCAGTTTAGTCAAGCAATTCTACTTCAGCTAATTCAGTTTTGTAAAAGTACAGATTTTTTTAATACACAGTTATATGTCAGAACAGTTGTATGTTAAACAATTTAGTTTAGTGTAAATACAGTTTCGATGTCAAAAAACAGTTGCAGTTATATGTAACAATTCAGTTAAGCGTAAATACAGTTTTAATGTCGAAAAAAAAAAGTCCTATTTCAAACAATTCAGTTAAGCACAAGCTTTAACCCATAGATAGGGTCCTATCAGGTGCTACCACTCCTGGCCAGAGTGGACCTGGGAAGTAGTATCAATTACTTGGATGACAGAATTATTGACTTTAAAACTGTTATCAGTAGCAAAAGATTGTTTATTTATAATTCACAAAGTATGAAGTAGAAACATTTCGTTGAGGAATTATCAACCTGTTTTCTTTGTTTCTGGTGTGTGTTTGTGTATATATATATATATATATATATATATATATATACACACAATTTCACAAAAACAGACACACACACATATATAAGTAATTTTTTTTCATATAAACTATTCTATAATTCTGATGGTGTAAAAAAACCCAGATGATAAATTGGCAAATAAAAAAATATTACACAAACTGATATCTAGAAGAAATTCCATATAAAAGAAAAGACTAAAAGCATACGTACTACTTGAAAATAAATCAACAATACTGTATGCCTAGTAAAAAAAAAAAATATCACCAACAGAATTCCTCAAACAAAACGTAAGAGCGAAGTAGAGTGAAATATGAATGCCTACAGAGTAAAAAAAATCTATCAAGGTTTCACCTAAACATATCAGGATAATTCCAACAGGTGAAACCTAGGTAGATTTTTTCTGACTATGCAGGCATATATATATATATATATATATATATATATATATATATATATATATATATACACACATGATTTGTAAATGAATAGTTTGTAGGTAATAATTTAAAACTAGCCAGAGCTCATTTGTTTGCACACAGTTGAATGGTTTCCAGCATAGTAAATGATATAAATTTGACCCAATGATGTGACATTAACAAGTACTACTATTCTGGTACTCTGGGTCAAAGTGGACTTGGGAGTAATGGCAGTGAAGAGGTACTCGACATTTTCCAAAACTCCAGGTCTTGAGCCTCACCATCAGATAGTTTAGTGTCCTATCCAGGAGACTCGTTGGGTGGGTGGTCTCAACCTTCTGAAGAGATACAGTCAACGTATTCTAGAGCTTCAGTTGACAGGGCTGTGTAATGGTTAAAATCTTAGGAAATGGACATAGTAACCAGAGATCAAATCCTGGACAAGGCTATTTGGATTTCACATAAGCTAATACAATTGAGAAGGGTATGCTTTCAGCTATGAGTAAATAGTAGGGCAGGGTGGGCTCTTTCACTTTGGTAGAGAAGAAGGAAAACTCCAAATTCAAACTCTACTTTAAAAAAAATTGGCTCATTCTGGTCATGTAGAGCAATTGGGTAAATACTTTTTCAGACATACATACATATATATCTTACAAACACACAAACATGTGACAATATATAGAGATGAATCTTTAAAATTTTCTCATATCTTTCATTTCCTTTAGCAACATACATTGAAAAGGTCTAATAACTGAAATGCTTAATATTGGTAAACATTTCTACAAATAAAATCATTCTCTGAAGACCTCGTGGTTTTAAATTTCCAAATATTTTCACACTGTTGGATTTATTTCCAGCTTTTCTCAGATACATAATTATCATACACACACACAACCTAGGGAAAGGTATGAATCCAATGACTCTCCTGCCAACTATGAGCAAATGGTAGGGTAGATTGGGATCTTTAGTCTTGGTATGGTAACCAGTCTAAGAAAAGGAAAACTATTAAACTCTACTTAAAAATTGCCCTTGTGTCACATTGTACTTACATGGAGGGTTTGAGATTATATCTCTCACACAAACATTATATATATATATATATATATATATATATATATATATATATATAGAGAGAGAGAGAGAGGGAGGGAGAGATACATATATACACACATATACATGTTTATGTGATATATAGATATATATCACACAAACATACACACATATATATTTTGCACAAACATACTATATATATCAAACAAACAAATACACACATATATCAGATATATATGTGTGTGTGTGCATATATATCTCACACATACATACATGCACACATATATGTCATATCATACATACATACATACATGCATGCATGTACACACAGAGATATACATATATCACACATACATACATGCACACAAATATACGTATGTATCCTCCATACATACATACATATATCATACAAGCACACAAACATACACACAACTATCTCAATAAAAGATCTTCTCACCCCAAACATCTCAACAACAACCTTCTCTTCTCATAAGAGATCAGACTAAGAAGAATCTGCACAGACGACAACCAATTAAAAAGACAAAGCGATGAACTTAAATAACAGTTTTCAGCTTGGGGATATTTCCATATTTAAATCGAAAAATAGACAACCAAAGATATCCCTAAGACACCCTAAAGCTAAGATCGAAAGGGAAGATGAATCATATCCCCTTCGTAACAACATGTCCAAATAATGAAGAACTGTTGGGACAGTTTGAGAGTAAACCCCAACTTAAAAGATATTTTTCAAGACCCAGATATACTAACCTATCATTGACCAAATAACCTCAGAAAAAAGATAGGTAGCAATAATATAAATAAAGTAATCCATAGGAAACCCACAATAAAATCCAATAGATTTTAACAACCATGCAATATCAAGAACAACTCATGCTACAAATACCTCAAATTAACCAACCCATTCATTGGTTTCCCCAACCAAAAAGACTTTTCAACTTTACCACAAATTAAACTACAAAAGCAAAAATATAATTTATTTACTGGAATGCACATGCTGCCAAAACAATATGTTGGAAAGTCAGAAAGGCCGTTTTATTTTAGACTAAATAACTACAGCAGACACAGGATCAAATCTATAGATCAGAACAATCTAATATTAGTCGAACAAGACTTTTACACAAATAGTCATGATTTCAACACAGATGCAAAATTCGCCATCATAAAAAAGAATTGAAAAAGATAGTAAAAGATTAAAGTAATATTCCTTTTTGGCTTATTTTTGTTAATATTTACATTTTTTGTGCGAAATATATATATATATATATATTTTGTCACGTGATCTCCCACTGAGAGGGGAGAGATAAAGAATATCCCCTACCCCTCGTGTTTAAGTCATCAGGCCACCCAAAAGAATGACCGTTAAGACAGGATAGTAATATGACCTGTCGGAGAAAATGTGGGTCAAACTATCTGTACTCAGTAACCTGAGTCGGGTGACATATAGTAGCCCTAACGAATCGCCTGACTAGGGAGAAGAAGATATAAGCCAAATAATTGGCTAGAACCCTAAGGCGGAAGTGGGAGCTCCTTCCGTCAGCGGAAGTAGGGAATAAGAAAATCAGTTCTTTGGACACAGGTCGTGGCGAACGAATCTAAAGCCAAGACTCCGGGTAAAGGAAGACGAAAAGTATCTTGGACAAGAAGGAGCCATACCTTCAAGCCAGGACTAAAAAGAACATAAAGTCTGTTAGCCCATAAAAGAGGAAATATTCTCCACAGGAATCCATCGTCATAAGATAAGTAAACTTTGAGACTGTTTCTCCCAATACCCAATTATATATCCTCTTTCTCTCAATTCGAAGAAAGACTAAAGAAGAAAGAAAAGAAAAGAAGAAAGACATTTATGTTTGAGTACTATCCGTTAATAATATAGCTAATGCGTTGAATTTGTGTATCAGCATGTGTAGTAAAAAGATTGACATATTTTCATATTCCCACGTGTTGAAGTTGTTCATTTGTGTCATCCACTACCCAGTTGTTATTTCATGCTTCTATTTCAGCTTCTATTCGCCTTATCCTCGCTTAATTTGTCCTATTTGAATTCCTTTAAAAATATCACACGGGAAACCAGAGTTGTCAACTACTATAATTAATATTATTACTTCTAAACCTAGAGGTCCATATCTTCTATTGTTCTAGGGGAGGAAGAACTAGTGGCCTTGGTGGGTGTGTATAGTGTGAAATTTGGAAACCCCTTGCCAACGGTGGTTAGTCTAGCCATAAATTAACCCCCACATAATATGCCAGTTCCTACATGCCTAAGAAAGAACTCTGAACGAGGACTTATTCTACAAGGGATCAAGTGCCAGTCTGCCTCGTCTTCACACATGCGAAAAATAAAGTCCCGTTTTGGATTTTAGTAAGTTTGCCGTCACAATATATATATATATATATTCACAAATATTATATATTTCATAAATATCACAAGGTTCAACAAAACTAAGAATCATGTGATTCCTGTTTGTTT
The DNA here is from genome assembly GCA_963585895.1 of Sepioteuthis lessoniana. Classification (NCBI taxonomy): domain Eukaryota; kingdom Metazoa; phylum Mollusca; class Cephalopoda; order Myopsida; family Loliginidae; genus Sepioteuthis; species Sepioteuthis lessoniana. The sequence goes on from CAUZXS010001794.1 coordinate 174,649, forward strand.
TAATAAATGTAAAGTATCACCAACAATCACCCAAATATTCTTGGTATTTACAAAATGAGGCACTTTCTTTTCTTTTAGGTGGAGCATAATGCAAGTCTGGTAGGGAAGTGAAATCTGAGTCGACATGATGATTTTGACATGTAATAATAAACTATTAAAATGGTGGACTTGCATTAGGTGCACCTAACCAAGCCTGGGCTCTTAGTAATGAATAGAAATGTAAAGAATATTTGAACACTTCAAGTCATACCAAGAAAAAAAAATTCAAAACTAAATAAGAAAAAGAAAAAAAAAAAAAAAAAATACACAATTCACATCTTTTGTAGAAATTATATCTTTATATTTTAGATTC